>PVHP010004216.1:0-72705 GCA_004024765.1 Zapus hudsonius | reverse complement strand
AATATTAATTAATACAGGGAGTAAAATAAAAAGAAAACAACAGAAAGAAGAAAAAGAAAGACACACCTATGCCTGGGAGGGGCGGGACGGCGGGAGGGTGGGGGCTGAAACACAAGAAAAGCCACGCCGCCGAAGGAAAGCCGCGCGGAGGGAAAGCCGCGCCAAAGGAAAGCCTCAGGCGCCGGTGGCTGCCGGCAGGCAGACCCTGCCTGCCTGGAGGACTCACTGGCTTTTGCGAGCTGGTCAACGCTGGTGGCCTCCAATCCTACGGATCCTGTGCTCTGAGGTGTCTGGATTCAGAGGACAATCGCAGCTTGTGTCCACGCTCTGGATTCCTGCTGTATCCCCTGGCCCTTAATCCCAGAGAAGTGTGCGGCGTGTTTACTAGTCAGCCATCTTTTCCTCCTCTCTCACCCCTATATTTCAAGAGTCAGTTCCTGTCCAATTTCTTCCAGGACATATTCTTCAGCCAAGGCTAGGAATGATCACAATGTCTGGCCTAGAGGAGGATCTCAATAAATGAACACTTGCTGAACTATTCTCAAACTTCTGACCATACCCACAATGTTTTCTTTCTAATTTCATCTCCAAATTTGAAGGAAACATGGAAACTTTAAGAACAATTCCATCATCTTTCTGATAGCGGTCAATTCTTTCTTCATTTGCGTCTTCTTCTTCTTCTTTTTTTTTTTTTTTTTTTTGGTTTTTCGAGGTAGGGTCTCGCTCTAGCCGAGGCTGACCTGGAATTCACTATGTAGTCTCAGGGTGGCCTTGAACTCAAGGCGATCCTCCTACCTCTGCTTCCCGAGTGCTGGGATTAAAGGCGTGCGTCACCACGCCTGGCTTTCATTTACTTCTTATTTCCTTCTTGTTACTCTAGGGTTTCCTTCAAAGAACTAAAATAACACCAATGGCATTAGGAGCTGTAATAATAATTTTATAAATGTAAAATATTAGGAGGTGAGGGGGTGTCATGGTTTGATCCAGGTGTCCCCCACAAACAAATGAATGTGTTCTGGGTAATCTATCCTCAGATGATGGCAGTCTGGGATTTTACAACCTCGATGGAGCTGTGTTGTTGGGGGGTAGGTTTATGGGGATTATAATCCAGCTTCCCCTTGTCAGTATTTGGCACACCTTCCTGCCACTGTTTCCAGTGCTGTGGCAGAGGTGATGTCCACCCTCTGCTCATGCCATCATTTTCCCTGCCAGGATGGAGTCTTCCATCGAGTCCGTAAGCCAAGTAAACCCATTCCTCCTCAAGTTGCTTTTATATGGGTTCTTTCTGCGCAGCAACTAAGAATCTGACCACAACAGGGGGACACACTATAAATGAACCAAGTTCTCATTACTTAATCAGACAGTTTATTGGTGGCATAAAGAAATAGTGAAATAAGCTCATTTTTTATAGTTATGCCAGGAATCTTTAGAAGAATCTGAGTTAGCAATGACAAGTATGTCATATTTGGGGTTAAGTAGATAGGAGATCAAGGGTCAAATTTATAGGTTATGTGTTTTGTAGTCCACTGATGGCTGCTTTGGAGTTGGAGAGTCAGAGAACCCAGTAGCTGCTCAGTCCATGAGACTGGATGCCTCAGCAGTCCCAGTCTGGCACTGACACCCTCTAGGCTCCCAGGAGAGCTGCTGGTTTTCAGTCCACAGCAGAAGGCTGATGAAGCTGGCTTCCAATGTCCACAAAGGATAGCAGCAAGAGGGTAGATGCTTTCACCAGCAAGTAGCTCAGGCAGCCAAGCAAAAGATCCTGGGTGTTCTTGGAAATTCTTTATATATGGCCCACCATCCAAAGGGCTGCCCCTTCAGCAGGAAGGATATTTTCTCCCTCCATTAATCCTTCTTTGAAATACCCTCACATACCATGCCCAAGAGGCATGTCTCTTACTCGATTCCTAATTTGACCATGTAGACAACAGAACTTAAATATCACAGCAACTTAAGAGTAACAATGCTCATCTCACTCAATGAATTATGGTACTTTGGTACAAAGCCAGGAACTTTGTAATTTGTTGTATTTTCAACTATTTTATTTTATTTACAAGAGTTTGGCTTGTTTCTGTGAAGATTAATAATGTGACTTGTTTCCTCAGCCACAATCTAGTTTGGAATCAATTTCTCTCTCTAATGTTTATCAATCTCTGCATTAACAGGAAGAATTGATTTCCTTTAATCCACACAACATGGCATTAACAAAGTACAATATAATAAAATTAACATCATCAGTTACACTCACTGTTGGTTCAGAAAAGACTTTATATCAAAGTTACTTGATCAGCTTTTTATCATATTTATCTTTTTTTAGTGCTGTTATTGTTTCTTTTGGGGCAGGGGTTTGCTTAGTACATGGCATAGGCTGTATTTGAATTAACTATTTTAGTGACTCTACCACCAAAGCCTGTGATGACAAGTGTGTTACTCTTTATAGGGATTGTGCAATTCTGAAAGGAAGGGATAACTTCCTATGAAGTAGATCAGAATGCATTGGCTTTTAGTCAAATGTTTGTGAGTATTTAAAGCGAACCCAGAGATTCAATTCTTAAATTTTAATACCCACATGTTTCCATAGAGAATATTGCTTTCATGTTAATTGATATTTAAAAGCATGACCTGGTATCTTCAGAAAAAGGCACCGTATTAAGTCCCTAAAACATTTTAGCTCATCTTGTTAAAGTTTCTTCTTTTTCCAAGTATAGCCAAAGTTCATAAAGATTTTCCCAAACATCAGTAAATTGGTGTTTATTCTAAATTGCCTCTCTCTGAGGAATAATTTCAATCATGTTAATGAACCCCTTCTTTATTTGGGAATAGTTTCATTCTCATCATAAAAGCAAAATGGCATGTTCTTTTAAGAGTTTTTTTTTCCTTGTTGATGATCCAGCCTTGTTTTGTGGGGTGCTAAGGTATCAGTTACATGTTGTACTTTACCAATGCCTTCCTTGTCTGTTTCTGGACATATGACAAATTCTGCACCAGTAATACTGTTTGATCATCTAATTAAATAAACAAGTTAGAGAAGAAAACTATGGTCTTCTGCTTCTTAATTCCTCTGATTGGGGCTCCAGCTGAGAACCATCTTAGACAATTTCACTCCATCAGATAAAGAGGAAGTGTTTAAAACTATTCTGCATTTGTTACAAGAAATGGACCAACTTCTGAAAGGTTTATCTCCACAATGCTATCTGAGAAAAATCAAAATATAAAGGCTGAATCAAAATAAAAAAAAAGTTTTGAGACATCTTCCTGCTCAGATGGTCTCCATTCATTACCAGAATGCACCTGAAGACATCTTTTCTTTATTTCATATCTTTATTTAGCTGTCCTGAAAACGCTAAAAGCATTCTTAGATATTTTTTCTATTGAAGATTGAGTGCCTAGAAACAGAATATTTTAAGACCTTCTAGATTTGAGTAAAAACTTCACTTAAATGAGATGGTGAGATGAGGGAAGTTAAGACCATGAGAAAGTCCCCCCTTGGGGAAAAGTGATAATGGATAAAATATGACATTTGGGACATAAACAAAGCTGTACCAGAAGGCCATGCATCCAGGGTCTTTCTCATCTTCTCTTATTATTCCACTTAAGTATTCTGCTGAAAGATGCAGATCAGGGAGGAGATGGAGGCCTGAGGGCTTGTTGAGAAGACAGAATGACATCTATACATAAACACATGCTCACCAAAAGCAATGTCTGCCCATTACAGAAAATTTAGAAAATTCATAAAAGTACATAGAAAAATAACCACAGGGACATAACACCACCTCTCCAAGCAGAAATTCTATTGTCTTTTTGTCTATAGATAACTCTTGCATTCATTTTTTCAAACCTTTAATCTTATTTATTTTTAAACATTAAAATTTATCACCTTGGGCTGGAGAGATTGCTCAGTGGTTAAGGCACTTGCCTCTAGTGCCTAAGGCCCCAGGTTCAATTCCCCAGGACCCACATGAGCCAGGCCCAGGTGGTGGCCCTGGTTCTCTTTCTCTCTCTCTCTCTCTCTCTCTCTCTCTCTCTCTCTCTCTCTCTCTCTGCTTGAAAATGAATAAATAAAATATTTAAAAAAATTATCACCTTAAAAGCACTTAAGAAACATCAATTTATAATAACACAAAAATCATAAGTTAACACCTGGGTGGAGTTTCATAAATTGAATCTCTATTATCTCAACTATTTTGTAACCTTTAATTTTTGTTTTTAAAGAATTGGATATCCCCTGCTCTAGGGTCTTCTCCTTAACCATGTGGTAAAGATGATTTTTCCCTCCAGTATGACAATGTTATGATCATTGTTAGGGTTGGGGATGAGGAAATGTGTCTGTCACACTACGAGCCGGGGAGCTGGTCCTGATGCTACATGTCTGCCTCACAAGGCACAGCCCTCCTTTGAAGGAGAACAGAAAGGAGCTCTTGGCATCCTTTCCAGGAAGTCCTTGCCTATGCCCGCTTCTTCATGGTCTGAGTTCTGTCTGTTTCATTTCATTGCTTGTTCATTGATTGCCTAGCTTGGTTTCATGATTCTTAGTTTAGTGAGTTCTTTATATATTGCAGATATGAATCCTTTAACATATAACCAGCAAATTTTCTCTCATTCTATACACTGTCTCTTGACTCAGTTGTTTTCTGGACTGGGCAGAGGATTTTTGATTTTATGCAATCCCATCTATCAATTCTTGGTTTATTTCCCAAACTCTTGGAGGTTTTTCAGGAAGTCCTTTCTTTGCCTACATCTTGAAATATTTCTCCCTTGTCTTTCTCTAACACTTCCAGAGTTTCTAGTCTTAGATGAAGAACTTTGATCCATTGTTAATCGACTTTTTTTTTTGCACAAGGTAAGAGATAACCTAGAGTCATTCTTCCATGTGGGGATATTGTTTTGGTTCTGGTATAAAAACAGGTAAACAGATCAATGGAACAGAATAGAGAAACCAAGAAATAAACCCCTGCATCTGGGTTTTGACAGAGATGTCAAAAATAAATCTGACCTCATTTCTGAACTGTGGTCCAGCTGGATATGGATTTGTAGTTGAAGGATTTTTTTCCTGTATAATTTAACGATGTTGGTCCATTATTTTCTAGGCAGTTATCTGGACTATTGGGAGGCCACTATTGATGTCTTTACTGTGGTTCTAAAAGTAATTTTCACATTTAAAAATCAAATTTATTGTATTATTGTATTAATTAATTAATGTATTAGTCAGGGTTCTCTAAAGGAACAGGACCAAAAGAATGAATTGTAGTTTAAAAAGGGGACTTATTGGATTAGCTCATGACAGTCCCACAATAGCAGTCTGCGAGCAAGAGTCAAGGAACCAGTAGTCGTTCAGTCCACGTGGCTGGATGCCTCAGAAGTCTCAATCCAGCACTGAAGGCCTAAAGGCTTCCTGGGGAGCCACTGATCTTCAGTTCTGGCGGAAAGGCTGAGGAAGCTTCGTTCCAGTGTGAATGAGGAGATGCATGAGGAGCACCAGCAACCAGGGAGGCAGGGAGGCAGGGGGAGACAGAGATTTCTTTTACCTTTTAACCTTAGAGTGAGGTCTTTTAACCCTTTTCCAGACTTGTTGGCTTCCCGAGTCTCTGGAATTTCCTTCCTGTACTGCCTTCCCAGGAAGGAATATTCATTTCTAACTTCCCTGAGGTTCCTTACATCCTGCCCCCTACTGAGAGGGCTGCCTTCCTGTGAACAACATCAGAGACCCACCGGAGATTACTAAAAAGGCCAAGTCAACAACAAAGCTTAGCCATCACAGCACCCTAAGCTAAATTAGCACTGAGCATCAAGGGTAGGACTAGGAACAAATACCTATGATTTTTTGTCTTTTGGAAAAGGTCCTTTCAACCCTTGTGATCTCTCATATGTTGATGCTGAGGTTAGTCAGTGTATTACCTTGACAAAAATCAAGGCAACAATTAGCTATGTTCCCAGGACATGGGCCTCAGGGAAAGTGACTGCTCCTTTTGGTGTCCTTTTTACCACAAAGCAGAAAGATAATTAATTTTTGTGCCCAGTAAACACTTGTCTTTTTTTTTCATTTATTCCCTGTGCTTTTAAATTTAACAATACTGACTTGTTTACATATAGCCTTACAGTGGACATTTTGTCATAATTCTTTTTTCTTGGCAAAGGTCCCATGTGATAAGAAGTAGAATACTTTTTTATTATTTTTAAATATTTTATTTCTTTTTTAATATATTCATTTTCAAGCAGAGATAGAGAGACAGACAGAGAGAGAGAGAGAGAAAGGAGAGAGAGAGAGAGAGCAGAGAGCAGAGAGACACAGAGAGAGCGCACCCAAGAAGTAGAATACTTTTAAAGCATAATATTCAATACCATTACCGCTAATGATTAATGAGAAGTCTTAATATGGTAGAGACATATAGGCTTTATCCATTACATATTAGGCCACCTTTGGAAACACCACTGAGCAGGTTGACCTCTGGGTCCTGAAGAGCTCGTTGTTCCCCTCCTGATCATGTGGAATTTGAAAGAACAGTGGGCCTTTTGGTTTGCTACATTCCACTGGGACCCTTCCAACTCCAGCTCATTAGAAACACCCCCGAGTCTGAGGAATCACTATGATGTCATATGTCATAGCAATGAAGTAATTGTGGCAGGCCAGGGCAAAGAACAATTTTATTTTGCCACTTTGGGAATTTTCTCATATTGTTTCAGATGTAACTCCTACCTTCTAAGAAAGAATTATTACAAGTAGATTCCCAGAGTCAGAAGCAATGGAGACCGTTGGATAAAGTCAGCTTGAAAGAAGCTGAGGGGATGTTTATATAAGCCACCACCTTTCCCTACTTTGTCTCTTTCTGCCTCATTCAGGTATATTGCATATGTATCTTCTAGAAAAATGTGTGAGAAGGCTACCAATCCTGTGGGAGGATCCATGAACTTCTTAGCCACAGGAGACAAATCTTCACATCTCTTACTATAACTGGCCCCTTTTATAGACAGTTCTGGAACAAAACATGCTAGCTGTAGATTAGATAAGCGCCTGTTGTTTCTATCATATATTTTCTATTAAATGATATTTCCTATATTCAGATTGCAAGGAAAACAACCTAAGCAGCAGTTTGCTCTTTCATACATCAACATACCTTTCAGTGAATAGGTTGAACATTAGCCAGTGAAACTATCTGAGTCTCCTGATTTTTAGATTTGATGATTTATATATCGTTACCTATGCTCCAAGCAATGATCACAGACAGTGCTTTTCAAACTGTAACAAAGACATTTTAATGTGCATATTTATTTATTTCAGATATATACACACACAAACAGAGGGGGGACATGGGTATGTCTCAGACCTCTAATTCCAAACATATTAATTCCAAACTAATTCCAGACATATTCATCTTTTTGTGTATGGAGCTTTGGCTTTATGAAGGTACTTGGGAATAGAAACTGGGTCGGCCAGCTTTGCAAGCAGGTGCCTCTATACTGCTAAACCATTTTCCCAACACACAGACTTTTTTTTATAACTGTTCAGAATACTTGGTCTCTTTTCATCATTATCTAATTGGATAGACTGAGGACATAAAGAAAATTTCCAATGTGTAGTAGACAGAATATGTTAAGAAAACCCTCCCCTTTTACCTCCTTTCTAACTCTTTCCTCAGTTTAGTCTCCATGAAGATAGTTTGGGAAAAGTTTTTCGATAAAACAAACAAATCAATTCACGGTTTTCATCATGTACTCAGCAGGGTACAAGACCTACATAGTGTTCATAATCCTTCAAAAACTAAAGTGTTATTTGCTAATATTTATGACTTTTTCAAGTCTATATAGGGATTAAGGGAAAGACATAAATGATTGGGTAAGTTACGAATATGTAATGCAAAACAACAGTGAGATTACACCTTAATCCAGTCAGATTGGCAATTGTTAAAAAAATCCACCAACGAGAGACGCTGGCAAGGATGTGGGGAGGGGGCAGGAACCTCCTTTACTGCTGGTGGGATTGCAAACTGTACAACCACTACAGAAAGCAGTGTGGAGGCTCCTGAACAAGATGTACATAAAGCTACCAACAGACCCATCTATCCCTCTACTAGGCATCTACCCTCAAGGCTCCTCTCTGCAGCAGAGACATTTGCTCAATCAACCATGTTTATAGTGGCTCAATTCATAATAGCTAAGAGTTGGAATCAGCCCAAATGCCCATCACTGGACAAATCAAAGCAAAGTTGTTGTACATATACACTATGGAATTCTACTCAGATATAAGGAAAAATGTCAAAATGAAATTTCAAGAAAAGTGAATGGACTTGGAACAGATCATACCTAGCAAACTCACACAAGAACACAGAGACAGTAGCCTCATATTCTCCCTCATCTGTGGTTCCTAACCAGGCTAAGCTTGAACAGTAAGCAAACCTGACATGTGAATTAAGAGACAGACAAAGGGGATACAAGCAATGGGAGGGGGTAGGGGGATGGCAAGGCAGGGGTAGATATAGACTAATCTAAACCAATAATGAATAGTTACCATATTATAATCCTTACTTTTACACAGTAAACTCAATGAAACCGGGGGCATTGTCTGGTAAGAAGGGCCCTGAAGAGGTTGGGAGGTAGTCTAGCCCCAAAGACTGGTTGCTTTGGCCTATAACTCCCTGTCTCAGTATTTGGTTACTTCCCACACTGAGCTGTTGATCAAAGTGACCCACGAGGTCACCAAAACAAGACAGGAGTTCTTGAATACCCACCCCAGGTCAAAGGTAAGACCCTATTGCTGAAGATACCAGACTTGTCACACAATGCTGGATCCAGAAAGGTAACAAGTTCCAAGATGGTAGCCTGCATAGTTCTGGAAGGCATTGCATGAGCTGCCAGGGGAAACCGGCCAATGATATTCAGAGAAAGCAGAGGTCACTGATATACAACACCAACCAATGTTATCAGAATGCTGAGGACACTGCTATATAGCAGAGACCAGCAAGCCAAGAAGTGCTCTTCTGTGCAATAGTGGTGTTAAACCTACGATGGTAATCAATGGCTTGCTGATTGGCTAAGAGATCCCCTCAGTGGCAAGGAACCCTTAATTAGAACTGGGAACCAAGGTGAACTCTTACGGAGACCAAGAACTTAGACTCAAAGGTGAAACTCCCACTAACCAAAGATCTACAGAGAGGCTACGCCCATTAGAATCTCACGAAATTAACAATGTTTTGTCTCATTTAACCTATATTGATCTCACTCTCCAGTGGAGATTCTGTTTGTATTTTTCAGAAGGCAGTGAGAACCATGAACAATTCATTTCCACCAACAGGACCTGAGATGATGGTTGACACCCAGGCAGGAGATGAACCACCCCTAACTCATCATCTAGGGCCCAAAAGAAACCTGTGAGGAAGTGGTGAGATGAGCAAGGGTGCTACCTTCACAGCAAGTCAGATAACCTATGAAAGGGCAATGGAGACAGATACCGAGGATACCCAACACAGCTCAAAGCAGAAACCCAGAGATACTTAAGATCTCAACAGTAAAGCAGACTAAAAACTCACCCAACATAACTCAGGGACCTTTGCAGGAGAGGGTGTAGAAAGATTGTAAGTGCCATGGTGGGGGAGGATATCCAGAGACATTGTCCCCCTCAACAACAACAAAGAAAGAGAGAAAACCTGGCTACTTCTTGTACAATTCATAACCCCGTACCCCATGGACCAGTCCAGCAATCCCACTGAGGAGGGCCCCCAGCAGGATGGGGACAGGGAGGAGGGAAATGGGAGTACTATCACAAGACAATGTATCTATCAACAAAAAATAGTCCTCTGACTTCCACTTGCATGCGGAGGAACACACATGCCTGTAATACTCTAAATAAATAATAAATAAAAAATTTAAAAATATTCTCTTAACCAGATTTTACTCTAGTACCATGTAACAAACAGCCCCAGATTCTCAGTGGCTACATTTGCAGGCATTATCAACATAGGATTTGATCATAGACCTGGGATAAATAAACACAAACAAACTGACAGACTTTGGTGGTTTGAATGTAAAGTGTCTCCCACAGGCTCGTGTGTTGAACACTTGATCTCCAGCTGGTAGGGAATGTGGTGGAATCTTTAGGAGGTGAAATCTTGGAGGCTTTCTGTAGGTCCTGTGTCATTGGGGGGTGAAACAAGGATTTTAGCCTGGCCTCATGTACTGTTCTCTCTCTCTCTCTCTCTCTCTCTCTCTCTCTCTCTCTCTCTCTCTCTCTCTCTCTTCCCCTCCTCTGTCTCTTTCTCTCTCTCTCCCTCTCTCCTTCCTATCTGCTGGGTTATTTATGGCTTCTGACTTTAAACTGTTATGTTTTCCCCTCTATGATGTAGAGTTCCCTCTGGAACTATAAAGTAAATTTTTAAAAAGTCCTTCTCAATTTTGCTTCTGATCTGTTATTTGTTCCTAGCAATGAGAAAGTAATTGATACACAGACAAAATTGGATTCTCATCAAAAAGCTGGTGTTGCTAAAGAAGAAATGCAAAGAAAACCCAAACACTTTTTTTTTGTTTGTTTTCGTTTTTTGAGACAAGGACTCACACTATTACCCACTCACCCAGGCTGGCCTCAAACTTGGAACAATCCTCCTGCCTCAGCCTTCTGAGTGCTGGGATTAAAGCTTTGAACCACCATGCCTGATCTTTCCAAATTCTCCTCTCCTTTTCTTTTTGATAGTATCTCACTATATAGTCTAGGCTGGCCTTGAACTTGTGATGCTCCTGCCTCAGCCTCCAAAGATTTAGAAGTAGAGGCAGGTGCCTCCATACTTAGCTTATATTAACTTTTTTTTGGAATTGTCTTGTCACTATGTGTCATTATGTCTCAAAAATGATTTCCTATATTCTCTTACGTGTCAAACATTAGACTTAAATCCAGGCATACAAAAAATTCTATCTAAATGACAGTGTCCACTGGGAAGCCTCAAATTTCATCAAAGTACTGGAAAGTGACAGCTGCTGAGTGTTCGGCACTAAATGAGACACTTTTATCACAGCCTCCACGACTCGAGGGCTATAGTGGGAGAGATGGTAGAAGGAATTTAAAAGCAAAAGGGTAGCAAGGAACACTGTGTTCTGGTACAAAGTGGCCTTTGCATTCATGACCTCACAGAGGCTCCGGTTATGTGCACAAAATCTGCACCATATTGGACGCATCAACATGTCATTGTGGATGATGGAGGGTAAAAAAAAAAAGCAAAGCAAAGCAAAACAAAAAAAAAACAAAAAACATTCACGCAGGAGAGGGACTAGTTGGAAAGAAGAATGTGGGGTGGGCAAAATAAAGTCATGGGAGGAGATTATGATCAAAATACATTACGTATGAAAATTGTCAAAAGAGTTTTAAGGGCTCGAGAGATGGCTTCACAGTTAAAGGCATTTGCTTGAAAACCTTGCTGGGATAGTGCCATACCCTAATACCTTATCTAAGCCAGATGCACAAAGTGGCTTGAATCTGGAGTTCATGTGCAATGGTCAGAGGCCCTGGTGTGCCCATTCAGTTTGTCAGTGAGTCAGTCATTCAGTCTGTCTGTCTGTCTGTCTGTCTCTATCTCTTAAATAAAGTTTTAAAAAGATCACATCTAAAACAAAACGTAACCATCGCTCACCTCAATATCTATCAAATAGCTTATTCATTTTCAGTTCACTAATTTATTTAGTTTTTAAACATTTTATTTATTTATTTGAGAGAGAAAGGAGAGAGAGAGAGTCAGACAGAGAAACAGAGAGAATAGGAGCGCCAGGGCTTCCAGCCACTGCAAATGAACTCCAGATGCATGTGCCCTCTTGTGCATCTGGCTTTATATGGGCACTGAGGAATCAAACTTGTGTCCTTCTGCATTGCAGGCAAATGCCTTAACCACTAAGCCATCTCTTCAGCCCCTAATTTATTTATTTTACAATGAAAATCTTCAGAATAATCTTGGGATCTTTTGTGTTTAGTAACATTGGGAATTTCTTGCACTCTCTTTCCCATCTGGTCCTTCTGCTGACCCTGTGGACAATGACCACAGCTCAGTTTCCCTTCTTGTGCTCCCTTCGGGTCAGTCTAACTTGTTTTTACCCTTTTTCTTATTCACTCACCTCTCACTTTAATTGCTTTCCTTGACCAGTGTCTATTTTCTTATTGTTTTTTGTTTTGCTTTGTTTCTAGTCTTCCCTAAGGGTTATGATTATACCCATGAATCAGTGATCCCTGCAGGAATTCAGGCCATGTTGCACATGGATGTGACATTAGCCATCCTCAAAAAGGCTCCTCTGGGCTGAAGCCATGAGGCCCAGTGATCTCTTCTTGTGGCCAATGGCTTGGAACACTATAACACCATGGATCTCAGACTATCAGTTGGGAAAGCATGAGTTAAATGTACTTCCTAGAGGAAAAAAGACCTAATTGGTAGCAAAACTTTGATAAGAATTCTGTTCTGTTTGATTCCAAATTCAGGTTCTTTCTACGATTTCAAATGGTGACTTTGCATGGATTTAAAATATTGACTATGGAGATGGTTTATCATTTGAATGACGTTCTGAGACCCTAACATAAATTAAGAGTGCAATGTGTTTTGCTTTTGAATGTGTAAGGCTAGTTCAATATTTTAAAATGTCAAACAATGTAGATGTTTGTTCTAATTTATAATATATAGATATTTTAAGGTAATATTAGCTAAGACCAGACATCATTGAGAAAATAAGCTATTCACTATTCATCTTTATTATCTGTTACATAAACTCTAGATAATTTCAATAGACATTTTGATGTTCACTTGAATTCTGAAATAAGCTTTCCATTTCAAAAGGTCTACTAGATGAATTGAAATGAACATGTTTTGGTTTGAAAGAAATATGGTGTATTAACCATGGCCAATCCAGAGAGTTTTTGACAGCTCCCAATCCTTAGGTAATCAATTGCGTCCCTTCTAGAGGCGGCTCATGCAGACAAATCTACCTTGAATGTCTTCTGGGCTTACAGAAGGGGGCTTCCATGTTTACAACTCTGATTTTAATACTTACAGAACTCTGCTGGGCCAAACTTATTGTCTCTTTCATGCGGTGGAAGTTCTGCTTAGGTGATAGATGTGTTAATAGGAATGGCGGTCAGACAGGGGACAGGGGAAGTAAGGTGGTTCTGACAGCCATAGATGGTAGAGTTTGTGGGAATGATGAGAGAGAGGGTGATTTCAGTAGTGAAGACAGCGGGAGAAGTCACAATGGCAATGGTGGCAGAGGGGCTGGTGGAGGAATTCATGGCGGATGGAGTGATATTGGTCATCAACATAGGCTGAAGTTGGTTGAGGTTGCAGTGGGGACAAGGGCCGTGGTCATAGTAGAGATGGAGATAGAGGGAAGGGTGTTGAAGTTGGCTTAGGAGACAATGGCGGAGGTAGGGGTGCCGGCAGTTGAGTCTATGGACCCAGAGAAGCTGGTAGTGAGTGGTGTTGAGAGCGTGAGGAGGAGCTGGTGATGGGGTGTTGGGGTCGACATGGTGACGATAGGTACAGAGGTTGTGGTGTTAGAGTGCCTGCTGTGTTTAATAGAATTCAAAGTGAAGGTGGATGGAGGTGGAGGTACTTGACTTTGGAGGTGGTCATGAGAAGAGGCAGTGATGGTGAAGGTGAGGGTGGTGAGGAAGGAGGTGATGGAAGGAGTAGATAAGGAGAAATGGCAAAGCAGTGTGACAGAGTCTATGGGGAACAGCAGCTGGAGTGTGGGGTAAACCTTCTATTTTAAGATGTTATGAAAATGAAAGAGATGATCAGGCATGGTGGTGCATACCCTTAATCCCAATTCTCAGGACAATGGCAAGTCTGAGACCATCCAATCCTCCATAGTAAGACCCTGTTAATAAAAAAGGAAGGAAGGAAGGAAGGATTGGAGAGAGAGAGGAGAGGAAAAGGGGAGACTATGCATTCACAAGACAGCTTTCATATAATGATTAAGTGAGATTCAATTGACCATAGGTAATTAAATGGAACTCTTTCCCATTCATCTCTAAGAACTGATATTATCATCTGGAAGTCAAGTCTTTTTTTTTTTTTCCTGTTTAGGGTCTCACTCTAGCCCAGGTTGGCCTGGAACTCACTGTGTAGTCCAAGATGGCCTTGAACTCACAATGATTCTCCTACCTTTGTCTCCCGAGTGCTGGCATTAAAGGTGTGCATCAACATGCCTAGCATTCGTCCTATTTTCTATACGATCTTACTTCTGTGGCCCATTATCCTCTCCTCCCCATTTAACTTTTCTTTCTTCAAATATACTGTTGATTGGGGAGTGTGTGTGTGTGTGTTCGAGAGAGAGAGAGAGAGAGAGAGAGAGAGAGAGAGAGAGAGAGAGAGAGAGAGAGAGAGAGAGAGAGAGAGAGAGAGAGAGAGAGAGAGAGAGAGAGAGAGAGAGAGAGAGAGAGAGAGAGAGAGAGAGAGAGAGAGAGAGAGAGAGAAACTCCTGCTTCTCGGTCATAATGGACTGAAATCCCACTTGTAACCACTTGTCTGCTTCTCTGGCTCCTGGAAGCACGGATTCCTGTGGTAAGATGATTGATATCTGTGTAAACACAGCCCTTCTCTGGACCTTCCATCATCACTGAGATGTGCCAGCTTAATGCTGTGAAGATACGGACCAGCCAGTGTGTCTGCTATGGCTTTTCCCTGTGTGTGAGAATGTGGGAAACCCAGTCTCTGGCTCTGAGTTCTGGCCTTTTGGCCTTCTTATTTAGTTGTCTTATTTTGTTCCTAAAAGTGTTGCTTCCTTGGCTGCCTAAGGCACTGACTTGTAGGGCAGTAATAAATTCCACCCAATTAAGCCCCATGTATTATTTCTTCTTCCACTTTCAAAACAACGTTTCTTGGACCATACTACCCTGCCAAGAGCTATATCACTGGCATGAGATGAGCCCATTCCTTTCTGGCAGTTTGGTGCTTTTAACAGTTCAGAAGGCCAAGGCCCTACAGCCCAGCTCCATGGCTAGCACTGGTCCCCGGGACCTGTCAGGCTTCCCAGAATTTCTTGCAAGTCTGGTGTTTGAGCTTGCCTTTCACTTTGGCAGCTCTGAGAGTTTCCACCCTTGTCGATCCATCTTACCTAGCCACAAAGCAGACGGAGACCTGTGGGGTCTCTTCAGTGTGTGGGTGACTCTGAAAAACATGTTTGCTACCAAATTATGGAAAATGTGCTCTGCCAGGACCTAGGATCTTTGGGGAAGTGTCTGCTTTGATCCGATTGAAAATGTTTTATTGTTCAGAAATGGCTACTTGCTGGTGCTTCCTTGTCATTAGTCCAGCTTTGTTAGGCAAATGTTCACTAATCTTGCCTCTGACAGTCTCCAGGCCAATGGAGTCAGAAGTTCAAACGATGGACATAGAATGCATTTTATTTATTATCCTCCTCAGATGTTTTCAATAAAGCAGACAGCATCCACTTTGCCAAGTGGGTGTCACGACTTTCCAGAGGGTTTGGGTAGTTAGCAGTCTGCCAATGCAAACATGCGATCCTCAGCCCTCTTGTGGGCGTTTGTCTCTACCTCCAAGGCGTGATGATGTTTGGCTGGCGGAGGACACAGACCAATGTGCTTTGAACCAAGGCAAGCAGCTCTCTACACTCTTAGCGCCTGAGACAATTTTTCTCTTCTATGCCTTAATTATATATATATTTTTTTCCTGAGGCAGGGTCTTGCTCTAGCCTAGGCTGACCTGGAATTCACTATGTAGTCCCAGGGTAGCCTGAAATTCACACCTCTGTTTCCGAAGTTCTGGGATTAAAGGTGTGTGTCACCACATCCAGCTTAAATTTATTTATTTACTTGAGAGAGAGAGAGAATGAGGTAGACAGAGAAAGACAGAGAGGCAGAATGAGCATGGGTGTGCCAGGGCCTCCAGCTACTGCAAACAAACTCCAGACACATGCCCCACTTTGTGCATCTGGCTTTAAGTGGGTACTGAGGAATCAAATCCAGGCCTTCAGGCTTTGCAAGCAAACACATTTAACCACTGAACTATCTCTCCTGCCGCTGCCTTGCCTGTTTTGTCCCTTCCCTTGAGAATGATCACAGCACCTCATATTTCTGGCCCATTTATCATACTCCAGGCACTGTGCTAAATGCTTTCCACAGAACATCATGGTTTGAATTCTGGCCTTTTTACCTGATGTATAAATGAAGAAACAAGGCCTAGAGTTCAGTAGCTTTCCCAAGGGCATGCAGCTGGTAAGGATGGATTTGGGATCTCAGTGTATTTAATTAACCACCGCACCCCAGACCTTTTATGATTTAATGACAAAATATAAAAAGTAGGGAAATTGATGATATGAGTGGATGGAGATCTCTTGACCTTTCAGCCAAGAAACAGCATTTGGGGAAATGTACAAGAAGTCTGTTTCAACCTGGAGTCGACTGGTGAAAGATGTTTCTGGCTGCCATCCCTGACATTGTCACAGCTTGGATGACCCGGTCTCTGCTTTATAGCTATGTTCCTTTGGTAACCTGATTTCATTTATGCTTATCTTAAATAGTTACAGTGTGTTTCCATGAGGTTCTCCTCACTTCTCTTTCATGATCTATATTTGTCGACATTGGGGAGCACCTGAGAAATCTGATTGACTTTAAAGATGTTTGTTGTCCACGTTCAAGGGGAAAGGGTTCCTTCTCAAATCTCAGCTGAGATGGCTGGGCCTGAATTGACAGGCCCTGGCAGGATGCAGCGGGCCCTGACTCCACCAGCAAAGGAAGGAAGGAAACATCGGGACAGAGGACAGGTGTGTCTGGATGGATTTGATGGAGAAAATTTCCACTTCTATCTGAAGAATGGATTTAAGATTGATTAGCATTTCTGGCACTGGCTGTGACCACCTGAGCAACTGAGTTGAGCCAGAGACCCTTTAGATCTGGCAACAGGATACCTAGGAGGCATCTCGGAGAGCACTGATGCCTTTTAGAGAGACCATGGAGCTTTTGCACAATGCCAAAAAAATCACCCTTGGTACTCACGACAGAGAGAGTGGCGCATTGTCACTGGAATGGATCACCTTACTTCTCCCAGGGGAGTCCCCAAGACACTCACAGAAGACCTGCACCATCTGAGCCTCACACCGGCACTTTGAAGTTAGGTGACCTCAATAAGCTTGCAAGAACAGGAAAAGGTGGAGCCATTCTTCAGATAAGAGAACATCAAACGGTTGTAGAAATCAAGATAAAAAGAAGCTAACCGAGAAGGAGGTTTTACATTCACTGAAAAGTTTATCTCTCTATATAGTGGCTGGAGAAAGGGTCCTGCTGTGAGAGCTGCCTGTCTCTACCCTTATTGCTCCCAACATAGGTTAACAGGGAAGGCTGGTGGGGGAGTTAGAAAAGAAGGGAGAAGAAGGGAAGGGGAGGAAGGAAGAAGCAAAGGGAAGGGGAGGAAGGAAGAAGGAAGGGAGGAATGGGAGAAAAGACGGGAGGGAGGAAAAAAGGAGAAAGGGAAAGAAAGAGGGAAAGGAATGAGGGATGAGAGGAGAGGAAGAGAGAGAGGGAGAGGAGGAAGGAAGGAGGAAAATGACGAAGGAGAAGGAAGGGAGGAAAGAGACAGGAAGGAACCAGGTAGAGCAGGAAGGAAAGAAGAAAAAAAGTCAACAGTAGCAGATTTGAGGCTGCTCAGGCTACACTTTGTAGCTCAATAGGAAGGCAGAAGGCAGTAATTTGATATAAACATGCTTGTATTTGGATATCTTACATCTCATTCCAGTGTCTGGGTTTTCCTTTGCCCCCTTGAAGGGCAGGGAGAGGAATCAGGTGGTCTCACGCTGTTTTCAAGGTCTCTGTAGCTTCATGGTCATCTCGCTCATTAGGCAAATAGACATCTGGGATTCACAGGGACATTAGAGTTATTTAGCTTCTTCTTCACTGTACAGGGATGCAGATTTGACTTTAAGACTCAGAAAGATTTTATTATAACATTAAAGCCTCAGGAGGGAGAAAAGAAGATGAGCTTAAGCCCAGAATGTAAGAGGAGAAAGCAAGGCAGAGCTCTTTTCCAAGGAGGCAGGAGGGGGTTTGAGAAGCCCCCGATGCTGGGTGTTTGAATGAGAATTAAAAAGACAGAAAGAAGATGAGAAGGTCCAATCACCTGGATTTCCCAAATCTCTGCCACATAGATGAGGAAAGGCTCCTGTTCACATCACAGCTCTGTTGATCCCCAGCCTGAAGCAGGCTGTGTGTGAGCACCTCTCCGCTTCACAGTTCTGTGGTCACTAATATCCACAACGTCACCCATATAAATATGTCAATAAATATTGCTTGGATCTCCATTAGCTAAATGATACATGATACATGGCCTCCTAAATGTCTCGTCATATTTCAGGGAGTTTCGCGATGTTCTTACAGTTAATAAATGCCAATGTACTGAAAAAAAGGTAGTTATTACTTTAGAAAAAAAATTCCCAGCACTGTTAAAAAGCTCCAAGAAAGTTCTCTTCAGATTTTAAAGTTTGATGGAGAGAGAGAGAGAAGAGAGAGAGAGCAGAAATATTTTTTTTACTTAGGTAAAATCTATCTCTCCTGTTCACCGTTTAGCTAAAAGACCCTGAGGTGAGAAATTGGAGTGTCTTTATTTCCAAGAAAAAGCAGTAGCATGTATATGTCTTACAGGCTTGAGACTTCAGGATCTGATGTGTTTTGTTAGGAGGTAAAACTTCAGTCTTTGTTCGGAACCTTGCTGCTAAAACCCCAGAATGAAATTTAAATATATTCAGCGAAAATCAAACTTATTATCACTTACTGATCAGACAGGCAATAATGAAGGACAGAGGTGATTAGACGTGACAGTCTAAAGAGAAGGGGACCTAATGAAGGCCTTTAGGATTACTTTTTCCTTTCCTACACAGATTAGTGTCAATGATAGTCCTTTATGTACGGGAGACTGAGCAAGTGACAGTCTTGAGCAGGAGATTGGAGTCACCCCAGGGAGGTTGACAGGACCCGCACTGAGAGGAAATTCCAAACAAAGTGCTTTGAATTTCTTGTTTGTTTGTCCCCAGAGAGTCTCACTCTCATAGATGCTTATTTCGAGTGGTTTGCAAATAAACATCCAGTTTATGTTAAAACTCAACCTGTCAAACTGGAGGTGGATATGTTATCGATCTCCTAAAATTCTGAGGAGTTTTGAGTCAAAGGATCAAAATTGTATCCACTAGTCCAATAAAAAACCAAATGAACCCTAAATACACAACCATATGCTTCAAAACTTTGTCCTTTTGTAAACCACTGCTGGAGAGCCTTCCGTCCATTTCTCACGTTTATTAGCTGTCTTTGGGAGTGTTGTTCTAAGCCAGTTTATTCAATTTGCTTTAAGTAGAAATGAACCCTTAATTCCTCAGAAATTATGATGATTATTCAACCTGTATTCCCTTGGCGGTTCCAAATTTAACTATTGTGTTTTGGTTTTCCCATCGACCATAAAAATGTCCCAGATAATCTAATATTTTTTCATCCACGCCGTCTGGCACATGGGGAAGAGTCTGCATCTCACATCTGGAAGCAGCAAGACAGCTGTTTCCCAGGCCACATGTCTGTCGCGTTGGGAGGCTTGGGTACCATTCTTAGACCACATGGCTGGGCAGGCAGGAAAGAGGTGACCATGTAGGGAAGAATGAAATAGTGGGAGGCCGAGCTCACTATTTTTAACAGCTGCAGAGCTGAAGGACACAAAATCTTCACGTGTTTCTCACTGTATACAGTTGGAGGCTTGCGCACATGCAGGAGGACTGCTCTCGTAGGAGAGTCATTCTCGGATGCCACAGATTCAAATCTGAAGGCATGGGTGGACTGCCCACCCAACGATCGGCCAAGGTTTGATTAAGCACATACTGTATACCAGCTACTGGTTAAGTTAGCTGGAGATCCGAGAACAAAGTTTGCAAAGTCTGCTTGTCAGGGTCTCTATATTCTGACAGGCTGAAACCTAAGTAGGAAAAAGAGAGATGCCCTCTGGCACATGCTGGTCGGTGTTGCGAAGCCACCTGAATTAGGACAGAGAAGGTTGATGAGACAGCATGAGCAGGAAAGGCTTTTTCTGATGAGGCTGAGACCTGATGTTGTGAAGGAGAAAGCCACGTGGGATTGTTGGAGAAGCAGGAAAACCAAGGAAGGCATTGACATATTCTAGAAACAACAGGCCCGAGTCTGTGGCTGGGATGTACTAAACTAGCAGTGATGGTAGAAGTTAAATCAGTGAGTTCATAGGGTACGGCCTTGTGTGTTCAATGTCATGGAAGCCATTGGAATAACTACCTGGGTGACCAGAACTGCCATTTTTCAAGAAGCAGGCTCCAAGCTTAACATCAAGACTTGCTAAGTTTACAGTATCCCTGTCACTGAGTTAGGGAAGAGGTGATTTGTTATATGAGTTTGGAGTTTAGGGAAGAAGTATGGACTGGCAATGTACATTTGTGAGTAATCCATATGGAATCAGCAACTAAATAAAGCCAAGAGGCTGAAGTTTAACCAGGTAAAGGAGCATATGATTAAAGACAGGAGATGGTTGCAAGTTCTTGAGAAGAGCACTGGGTTAGTAACCTTATGGATGGCTCCATACAGCTGTACACGTTGGGTTAAGCAGCTTCAAATAGCAAGTGGATCATCACTGTTCCCATCTTTGGATGAGATCCAGCTTTCTTTATCCCAATATTACCTTCTTGTTGGCACATGGTTGAGTGTGTACGTGTCAGTGATCTGGTGTGTGATGTGTGCACCTACGCATACTCAATGCAGCCTGATTCCTTGAGAAGGAGTCTCTCTCACTCAACCTAGAGTTGTTACTTTTTTGGTTAGTGAGCTCCAGCAATGTCCCCCCACCCCCACCTCCTTGGACTGGGATTGAAGATACGTGTGACCACTACCAGCTTTTATTTTAACGTGGGTGCTTGAGGATTGAACTCAGGTTGTCTCAGACCCTCCTGCTTGCACAAGTGCTTTTAACCACTGAGCCGTCTTCCCAGCCATGAGGCAGGAGAAGCAGGAGGAAACATATTTGGACTGACACTCTTGGTTACAGAGCAACAAGGTCAATGCCACAGTACTTTCAAAGACATGTGTCCCTAGTTCAATACTGGATTCTACCAGGGATGTCCATGTGCTTAGTGTTACTCTTTGGAGCTTATGAACTGTATTTACCTCTTTTATGCTCCTCCATGTAGTAGCCTGGGCTAAAGACACTGTGACGTCCTTCAGAAAGGTTGTCCAGGCTAGCCTGCTGGTTATTTTGCAGTATTCCACCCCAATTAGTGAGGTGTTGGCCACCCTTGTTCCATGGCTGCTTGCCAACCTTGGGTGTTGGTGTTTCCTTTGCTAAACCATCATTTTCTGCAATTAAGGAAACAGCCTTGACTCACTCATCTCAGCCAAGATCCCAGACCCTTCAATCAATAGTTGGCCAGACAACTGTATTCTGAACAGTATTGGACTTGCAAGCGGCTGGTGCTTTCCTATGTGTTTACCATCAATCATTGTCTGGTGCCCCTGGTCTCAGGGAAAGGAGGGGAAGGGTTTAGATACCATAATTCTTCTATCAAAAGTTCTGCTAGTGGGCTGGGTGGTAGCTCAGTTGTGGAGTATTTGCCTAGCATGCACAGTAGATTGTTTGACATACCTTCCCCTCCCCAAGACACAAGGATTAGACTCAGTGGGTGAGGTGGGCAGAGCCTGAAGGTTTGCATTTATTAATGATGGGAGCGCACTTTGAATAGCACTGGGCTGGCAGGGCTCAATCCTCCTGGTACACTAGAACCTTTAATGTATGCAAGGCCTGAGTCCCAGCCACAGCTATCTAATTGGAATCATTGAACCAGACCCAAACATTGTTAACTGTGAAAATTATACAGGAATATTTTCCTTCAGAATTTACAGTCTTATAAAATAAGAACGTGTGTTGGGGACAAGTACATCTTGGAGATAGCTTGATTATCTTTGTGAACAGACTCTATGTCTTTATGACAATGGTTCCTAAAGTGTTACCCATGAGCTAGCATTTTTAGTCTCATCTGAGCCCTATACCAGACACAGAATGATAGATGTGGGTTTTACATGCCTGCATTGGACTTCACAAACTCTTCAGTGATTCTGGGACACACTCAAATTTGAGAACCACTACTCTGCTAGGCGGTGTGACCGTCTGGGTCTACAGTGCCCTATACATGTTTGTATGTTTGAACACTTGCTCTCAGATGCTAGTGAACTCGTAGGAGGGGGTGGAACCTTTGGCATGAGGCCCAGATGGAGGATGTAGGTCACTGGAGCAGGCCTGTTGTGGTCAGCTTTCTTAGTTGCTGCACAGAAAGAACCCAAGCAAAGGTGGCTTGTGGAGGAATGGGTTTATTTGGCTTACGGAATCGAGGGGAGACTCCATCTTGGCAGGGAAAATGATGGCATGAGCAGAGGGGTGGACATCACCTCTGCCACAGCACTGGAAATAGCAGCAGGAAGGTGGGCCAAATACTGACAAGGGGAAGCTCGCTTATAATCCCCATAAACCCACCCCCAACAACACAGCTCCATCAAGGTTGTAAAATCCAAAGTGCCATCAGCTGAGGATCGATCTATCAGAACACATTCATTTGTTTGTGGGGGACACCTGGATCAAATCATGACAAGTCCTTTGAAGGTTATTTCCTGGCCCCACTTTTCATCCTGTTCTCCCTGCTCCCTGACCCTCCAAGATATAAGGAGTCCCTGTTCCTGTCTCTGGCCACCATGAACTCCACCAAGCCTTCCCTGCCATGATAGGCTAAGACCCTGAACCTAAGTAAACCCCCCTTTCCTTAACTTGCCTTAGCCAGGTATTTCATCCCCATGATGAGAAGAGGAGGGCCTATGGATTATTACATCTGTTAATATCCAACATAGCTATGCAATAGATTAACCTGAGGAGACTTCCAACTACACAAGGCCCCAACCTCAAATATTTTGATTGTGCTGGGTTGGCATCTGTAGTTTTCAAAGCAGTGCAGTTGATTTTATAGTACAGCTAGGGTTGCAAAATGACTGAGATAAATGCTGTTTTGTAACCAATTAACCTAACCACCTATAATGGCTGTGGCTCTGTTTCCACATGAATGCATAGATCTTCTGGCTGAGCAGATTTATATAAATGGACATGTCAGTTACATTTACAATCATTAAGTCCTGGAGGGAAATTGGAGAGAAGTAACCCTGGTGGTAAACAGTGCAGGTAACTGTTACTATAAGAAACAAGCACTTGAGGACACAGAGGATGGAGGGGGCAGCCGATGTGATGGGTCAGGTGCAGAGACCCCGTCCTTTGTGATGTGACTACTGCTTCCCCTTAAAGACCCACATGCATTTTTGATCTTTGAATCTTGATTTTATCAGTACCTAGTGGCAGAAGTGACATTGTGCCAGTCCTCAACTAGGCCTCCAGAGAGCTTGTGCACATCTCTGCTTCCTCAGAACCCTATTGATCTTATGAGAACCTGATGGACTTAGCTCAAATTGCTGATCAAGAGAGCAAAGGGCTAAATAATCATTGTTTTCAATTATTTCAAATGACCTAGCCTGTTACTTACCCTGCATAGGTAAGTTAACCTGACAGTGGTCTACCAACAGTGGGATGCAGGAGGAAGAGAGTGCACTGTGCCTAAAATCAGGCAGCATTTGGTCACTTTCACACCTTAACATACCAAAAACCAAAGGCTTTAAAAATACATGTTACCATGAAAGGTCATTGGGGACAGACATCAACGATACCCACCACAACCCAAAGCAGAAGTCCAGAGACAAGTAAGACCTCAACAATAAAGCAGACTTAAAACTCACCCACCATGACTTAGGGAACTGAGCAGAAGAGGGGGTGGAAAGATTATAAGAGCCATGGTGGGGGAGAATATCCAGACATTGCCCCCTCAGTAACAACATACAAAGGGGAAAAAACTGGCAAACTCTGGTGCAATTCATAACCCCTTACCCCATGGACAGATCCAGTATGTACACCGAGGAGGGTCCCCAGTGAGTAGGGAACAAAGAGGAGGAAAATTGGGGCACCATCAGAAGATTTGCTCATACAATGTATTCAATTATTGATAATAAAGATATTTTTAAAAATACATGTTACCAGTCTGGGGTAATAGCCTAGTGAATAAAGTGTTTGCCACTTAAGTGTGGGTATCTGAATTCAGATTCCCAGAAGCATGAAAGGCTGATGCTGTGTGGTGTGAGCGTCTGTAATCCCAACATATATCTATATTGAGAAGAGAGGCAGAGACAGGGGAATTGATCACAGGCCAGCAAAGTAAAAGACCCTGCCTCAAACAAGTTGGACGGTGATCAGTGACACTCACGGTTGTTCTCTGACCTTCACATGTGAACTTTGGCATATGTGCACACCCACACTCACGGACATCAACATATATACATACATATGTACATACTTACCCCCCAAATGCACATTATCAACTAAGAGTTTTCAAAGATTGTTTTCCCCAGGGGGGAGCAGGGGTGTGATTCACAAGGAGTGTTCTTACAGAGAATGAGCAGGACTAGAATGTGTCATGGTAAGGGGAGACTTCAGAGCCACGGAAAGGGGTGGATCATCTTCTAATGAGGTGATAGCAGTGGGGAAAGATGGGCATCACGTCAAAGAGCTTCACTGCCCTGCTGGACTTCCAGTGTCCGCTCTAACTATAGGCCACGCCCCCCATCAGCAGCTGCTTTCTTTATTGATACATATGTGGCATATTTACAATATTGACATTTCTGATAGAGAGGATTTGTATCTCTTTTGGGTCTCAGAGAGATTGCTGAAAACCCTACCTTTAGAATTATAAAATATTAATCAAGTTTAAAGAGCCTCCGCAGCCTGAGTGTGCAAAGCACAAGCAACTGCTTAAGAATTGACAAGGTGAGGCTCTCTGTCTCCCAGGAGCCCCAGATAGAAAACAAGGTGCCATTTATTAGCACCCTGTTCAGAGATGTTCATTTTTAAATGATACCTTCCAAAAGCTTCACAAGGTAGCTAGTTGCTGGGATCTTCATTTTCTAGATAAAGAACTCTAAAGCATTATGGGCCTAGTAAATCAGTTCAGGTGTCTAGGTCATAAGAAATGGGAGACTTACTTCAACTGGTATGAAACGCAGTCTGCCGCCATGAGGAGGCTGTACACACTTCCTATTGGGAGAGAACAGCGAACCAAGAAACAAACACGTGTGCAATAGAGGAGCCAACGCCTGGGGAGGCAATCAACAGCTTTTAATTTGGCCAAGTAATCCACTCAGTGACAAGAAGCCCTTAACTGGAATTGGGGGTCAGGGCGAAATACATTGGGAAACAAAATCTTGGGAACCCAAAGAGAAATGCACTTTACAAGTGATTTACAAAGAGACTACTAACAATAGAAACTAGTTAATTCAGAAATGTGTATCTAAGTTAACCTATACTGATCTCACTCTCTGATGAAGATTCTGATTGTATTTTTCAGAAGGTAGCGAGAGAGCTGTGGCTTTTCCAACCCTACCAACCAGCCGCAGGCCAATAGCTGACATCCTGGCAAGAGATGAGCCACCCCAGACCTCCCGTGGAGGATCCACATGGAACCCTGCAGAGAGTGGTGGGATAAGCAAGAGACCTATAACCACAGCCAATCAGTCAACCCAGGATAAGCCAGCGAGACAGACACCAACGATCTTCAACACAACTTAAAGCAGAAGTACAGAGACCCCTAAGACCTCAATAGTAAAGCAGCCTTAATACTCACCCACCATGACTCAGGGAACTGAGAGGAAGAGGGGGTGGAAAGATTGTAAGAGCCATGGTGGAGGAGAATATCCAGAGACATTGGCCACCTAAGTAACAACATGCAAAGGGCGGTGGAACCGGGTTGACTCCTAGGCTGTCCATAACCCCCTATTCCATGGACTGTTCCAGACTGCCCACGGAGGAGGATACCCAGCTGATTGGGGACAGAGAAGAGGGAAATCAGGGAACTGGGGACACCAACACATTATTTGCTCATTCAGTGTATGTAAATATGCATAATAAAAATATATTTTATAAAAAAAAAGAAATGGGAGACTTATCTCCCAACTGCCTTAAATCATACACACTACCAGTTTGTGTGCGAGAAGCCATTAGCTCATGCACTTGCAAGGAGGGGGCTGAGGGCAGCTCTGGCTCTGTCTGCTCTTTTGTTCTAAGATTCTATAAGGCTCCTCTTTGCCTTGGCTTCATAGTTTATCCCATCACTCTCTGCGAGGTTCCATGTGGATCCTCCACGGTAGGTCTGGGGTGGCTCATCTCTTGCCAGGATGTCAGCTATCGGCCTGTGGCTGGTTGGTAGGGTTGGAAAGGCCACAGCTCTCTTGCTGCCTTCTGAAAATACAAACAGAATCTCCATCAGAGAGTGAGATTAACTTAGTATCATGTGGTACCCATGGCAGGCCCACATATCTGAAATATACATGTCCTTTATAAGAAGAAAATAGAATAAGAAGGGTTGATCATTCATTAAGAACAAAACATGTCAGACTTCAGAATCCATCACATTAGCTTAATATGACTTTCTTCCAGCCAAGCTAATGGACTTAGGCCTAGGTTGCTCTGAAAGGCAGGATGGTGATGGCTTTGAGGTGACTCTTAAATGACCAAACATCATCCCTTGTGCAATGGACAGAGCATTTCCACCCAAAGCTCTGAGCGCTCACACAAGTGCCAAGAGAAAGAAGGGGGGGCATTAGGTGTCAAGCAGGTGGAAGAAATAGCAGGTGAGCCTTTAATTTTTTCCCTTCAGCTCCAAATGCACATCGATTCCCACACGCCTTCTCTGTCTTCATGTCTGAAGTGAGATCTGAGCAGGGCCTTCCATGGCTGCACCAAGAGAGGTGATCTTAAAATGCTCACTAACTTGTAAGAGCTTTTGAGGTCTGTGGATGAAAAGAGTGATTGTGTGTGAACTCTGAGAGTTAGCAGGGAGGGTTGTCCTTTCTTTCATTGGTGGAGCTCTTAGAAGACTAGCAGTCATTTTGTCGCACCATCCTGACAATTCAGGGAATTTTTATAAGCAGTGATCTTTGGAAAGGAGGGGTTAAAATGACTTCTTAGACGTTGAGGGTCCATCTCTAATAACGCATGTCAGAAGGAGGAGGACAAAGCTACAATTCAACTGCAAGGTCCTGGTGATGTCATAGACACTTAGGACAGCAGTAGAACTTGATTGAATTACCTTCTTTGTGTCCCTGAAGGAGCAGGCCTTGCTGTGTAGAACACATTGTGTAGCTAAGCAGTGTTTGGCGGTGTTCACATGGAGCATAGGAAAGAGAACTTGATCTGTGAACCCAGAAGATCATGAATCGGACACACAGAGAGACAATTTAACCCCGCAAATTGCTTTGGTCTCTGATATATAATTTTCAAATTAAATAAATTAATATGTGCTGACATTTTCCTAACCTAATCTTAGAGCATCAGAGCTCTATTAGTCTAATGACAAGTCTCAAGTCAAGCACTTAATTATGCCGCTAATAACACTGCTGTCCATTATCACAAAATCAGTGAGGGATGCCGAGGCATTGAAAGTTCTAAGTAGAAATGCTTACAGTAGGCAATGAGATCAAATACAGCCTGCCTGTTTTTCTTCTTATTGCAACATTTTGTAGGAATGTTACCAATCAAAGATTTCTGAAACAGAAGATTCAGACACTTTATTCAGAATGTGAGTTTATGAGATTAAAAACATCAAGTTGGAGAATCAGAAGAGCCGTAGATAATAGAGCATTGATAATGCTTTCAAAGCTAGATTGTTGGAAAATACTCTTAAAATAACTTCTGAAAGAAAATCTTATATTTGGTTACCTTTATAATAGTTTCAGTTTTAGCCAATATGGATGTATTTCAAGGTAAGAACTTTGACTACATACTATTTCAGCCAAATTCAAGTGACTAAGAAATGAGGCATGTCATGTTTTAATTCATATCAGTCACTGAGATAATAAAATAATCATCTAAACAGGATGCAGTATGTTTGAATTATGGTTTTATAAGGTTTTGATTAAGAAATCAAAACGACATTTGTGAAATCTCTTTGTAGTTGTTTACAGTAGAGCTGAATGTGAAATTAAATCCATGTTGAGACCAGCCAAAGGATTTATCAGGGGTGTGCCCACACCACTGATAACATCTGTCAAATGTGTTAAAATTAGAAAAATTAAATATGCCCTTTTAGCTGACCTGATATAAGAAAATTGATTAATAATAAACATTTGATCTTCTCATCAATTGTAGATTACTGAAAGGCTTGCTACTGTCAAACACTTTCATCAAATTCTTCAATATTAAACATAAAATACAGGCATAAAAAGAACACTATCATTTGGTCAATTGTTGTACCACTTTTGAATAAAGGTACCACATTACAATACCATCAATGTAGAGTGGGACTGATTGATCAAGCCATTAAGGCACCCAAATCTTAAATTTTAAATTTAGAGATCTCTATATTTATTTTCACCATTTCTGGAATGTCCGTTGCTTCCTCCTCCGTGAAACACTTTACTGATTTTTCTTTTCTCAAAGATAGATGTATAGATTGGGGTGAATTGAACTGGCTAGACTAAGTTTGGGTGAGGATAGGTGCCAACTCAAATAGTCAGAACCTGTGAATTCTTCTGCAGCCCACAGGCCTTATCTAGTGTGAATGGAATGCTGAGGTTATTAAGGATGTCCTTTGAAGCCTATTACCCTCCAGGTACTGATTCAAATCCCGTCCAGACCTGAGAGGTAAGTCTTGGGAAAAACACTTCTACAGACTAAGGGATGCACAGTCAATTATGTAAGATGAGTCAGTGGGCTGAGTCAAACACCAGTACAATATCCACCCTCTGTTGACACTGTCTTCAGCGATCACCTCAGTGCTGTGGCCACTAGGAGACATCTCCTTCCCTGGTCTGTTTCTTGTGGCTCTCTGAAGCACTTTTGTCTGGATGAGTCCAAGGTCCCAGGGCAGAAGCCATGGTATATGCTCACTCCCACAGTGCCAACTACCACAGAAGCTTAACCAAACTGAAAGTGCTTGATAAGACAATATGGGAACCCAAAAGATTCACGTTAGTAGACTCCAGACAATGATATCCCAGGCTCTGATCCATGTAGATGATCAGGCATTGGAGGTAAATTGAAAAAAAAATAAAATTTCAGCACTGCAAAGATGACTCAGCAGATAAAGGTACTTGCTTGCAAAGCTTGATGGTCTGGTTTCTATTCCCTGGTACCCACATAAAGCCAGATGCACAAAGTGGTGTATACATCTGGAGTTCTTTTGAAGTGGCTAGAGGCCCTGGAATGCCCATTTTATTTATTTTCTCTCTCTCTGCACTTGCAAATAAATAATAAATATATCAAAAATTTTCATTCCTAGATAAGAAGATATTTACGCTTCCTTTGCGAAAATGGTCATTTTGAATTTTAGCGTTGGGATGAAGTCTTGGAGTAAAAAGAAAGAAAACATTTACTACGCATGCAGACCAATAGTGGACTCATTTCATTTTAAAGGTGAAAAGTTGAATTACATGTGGCAAACATAAGAAACAGAATAAGTCTAGAATTCACTTAATAAAATTCTCCTTTGAAGCCTGTTTCCATGTTCCCAACCATCTTCAGTTCCTTCCATCTTGTGCTTTCTTGATTAAGAATCAAGACAAAACCAGGCATGGTAGTGCATGCTTGTAATCTCAGCCTGGGTGGGCTGAGGCAGGAGGATTCAAGGCCAACTTAGACTACATACCGTGATTTTTTTTTTGTCTCAAGGAAAAGATAAAGATAAGTACAATTTTCATAGACTAAAGAAAATGTGCGTAACGTCAAATCATTTAGGTCATAAGGTTGCACAGTTCTCTTGGCTAAGCACAAAGGCAGCCAAGGCTATCTGATCTTTTAAATAAATATTTTATTTATTTATTTGAGAGAGAACAGAGAGAATGGATGCGCCAGGGCCTCCAGCCACTACAAATGAACTCCACACACACGTACCACCTTTTGCATCTGGCTTTATGTGGATACTGAAGACTTGAACTCAGGTCCTTCTGCTTTGCAGGAAAATGCCTTAATCTCTAAACCACCTCTCCAGCCCCTGATTTTCATTTTTTTATTTTTCGTTTTCATTTTTTGCCACAAGAGTTTCCAATCCAGTTCAGAGATCAGACTCCATCTATGCTTAAGAACAGGGAGAGGAAGAAAGTCACATGGAGATAATTGGCCACAACAACCATCTTGCCCAGAAACCAGGGATGGATGGTCCCTCCAGAGAGCCTAAGTGGTTCCTTGAGTGTTGAGAATGCCAGTGAGGCAGGAATGGCAGGGCCTGCTAACCGCTTGGAAAGGAGAAAACTCAGTGTGGACAGGAGAGCCAACTCAGGCTCAAGTCCTGAACCCCCAGTGTCTTTCCGCATCTTCTTGAGTCCATAAGAAATTAAGGGAGGAACAAGCCAAACTGTGAAGACAATGCAAACCATCGGGTACATGTCCTTCTTTTCTTCAGTGTTCCCATATCCCCCATGTAAAGTAGTACATGTAGTTAGTTAACAACCACTGAATCCTGATCCTGATGCCTTTGTTTGCATTGCTTTCATAGTTTGGCTTGTTCCTCCCTTAATCGACAGGCATACTTTCAATGATGACATTAATAAAATCAGGTATTATTTCGCTTCATGGAAAACAAAAGCCATGCTCAAAGGAATAATGTTTGAAAATTGTTTATTCAGGGCTGGAGAGATTGCTCAGCGGATAAAGGCACTAACTAGCTGGCTTGGGGTTTGATTCTCCAGTACCCACATAAAGCCAGATGCATAAAGTGGTACAGGCATCTGGAGTTTGTTTGTAGTGGCAAGAGGCCCTGGCATACCCATTCCCATTCTTTCTCCATCACCCTCTCCTTCGCCTTTCAAATAAATAACATTTTTTAAATGAAAAATGTTTATTTGTGAAAGGAGTACTTGGAAAACTGTGGATGGTGTAGTAGATAACCACTGTGAATGGAGAAGTAGCTGGACTTAGTGATCTCTTCCTTCCCCTGAGGACTCTTATGCTGAAGTAACGGGAAGAAAGCTCCACTGCTACAGAGGAGGCCATCTCCACAGGAACAGCCCCATTCAGCCTTCAGAAACAGCCCTCCTGAAGCAACCTCTCAGAGAAGGCCATTTAGACACTAAAGATTTCCCTGCTCTCGGTCCCTCTCATTTCCTCCTGAGGTTCCCTCTGGGTACACTGACTAGTGGACAATGGGCCATACATATTCTAGAACTGAGGAGGGTGAAGTACACATTGGAAGAGGCAAACCAAGGATCCCCAGCAGTGTCCCTATTGTTAAACTGACCCTGCAGCTGAGCACAGTGGGTTTTCTTTTGCCCAGGCACGAAGCCAGTAAGCACAGCCAGAAGACGAAGGGTCAGGGGAGCACTGGAATTTTTCCCAAAGCAGTGTCCTCATTGCCCAAAGATTGTATTTGTGGAGCCTGTAAGGTCATATAGGAAAGCTCTTTGGAGGTGGACGTAATTATGAACAGTCTTAGTTTAAGATGCCCATTATTGAGTATACTCAATTTAAGGTCATAGTCAAAGAGGGAAAGGTGGTGGGCACTTTCCTGAACATGCTTACTTTATAGACACACAATATGTGCTCCAAAGGGTTACCATGGGCGTGTTCAGCCTGTGCTATTCAGGTGGGAGAGAGGAACCCTTAGGCATGCCCATTTTGTATCAAAGATGGGACGTAGAAATACTTTTCAGCAAATTTGGCCTTTTCCCAAAAGGTTTTAGCTGCAATCCAAGGAAAGGACTCTTTGAAGGTGTATTAATATAAGAAGTTGCCTCTTAGGGCATCTGCCTCACCTAGCTGGTAGCAACCCCAGAATTACATATTTTAGAAAGTGATGACTGTAAAGTTTAATAGCTTCTTGATGGTCAGGTCATTTTTAATGCACATAAAGCCACTAGGTCATTTGTGAGCTACCTGAATTCTTTCTCCTTAAATGTCTCCCTCTTGTCTGCTGCCCCTTTAAAGCATTAGCTATGCAACACAGAGAATTATCTCACTGTAGTCAATTCTTTAAAAGTTCTTTAAAAATTTCTGGTTATAAAAATGACAAAATTTATACATGGTCCAAAATGACCCAACAACTCATTAAATTATCCTTATAACAGGCAAGAAACCATTGTGTCACGTTACATGTAAAGAACTCATAGTCAATGTCTGCTACGATTTGACTTGGTTCCCTAACATCCATGCCTTGGAAATTGAATCCGAAATGCAAGAGTGGTAAGAGGTGATCCGACCATGAGGACTGTGCCTCTTGAATAGGTAACTGTCTTTATGGAGGGAGTGGAATAATTGTCATGAGAATAAATTTGTTACAAAGCAACTCCAGCCCCATCTTGTGCTTGCCTCTGCACTTTCCTGCCCTTCTGCATTTTCAGAACAGACTGAGATTTATGGGTGGATGGGGTTAGAAAGGATTGCGTGGCCACAGACAGATGATCAGATTGGGGAGATAGGAAAAAGCCAACTTATTTGAGGCTTTTGAGCCATTGTTAATCTGGGTTTTATTCTGATGGAAATAAGAAGGCCTTAAACACCTATAAGAAACAACACACACAGATATTTTTTTTCCCCAGTTAGGGTCTCAGTCTAGCCTAGGCTAGAATTCACTCTGTAGTTCCAGGCTGGCCTCAAACTCACAGAGATCCTTCTATCTCTGCCTCTGAGTGCTGGGTTTAAAAGTGTGCACCACCATGCCAGGGCACACACAGATTTCCATTTTAAGAGTTCAGTTTCACAGCTGGATGGAAAAGAACTGGAATTCAGCAAGACTGGAGACAGAGATGAGTCCGGGGAATTTGGGTGCAAAGTGAAGGCCTAACTGGAAAAGCTATAGCAAAACAATAGAATTGAGGGCAGTGAGCAGTTTTATGAGCTTTTAGTGAACTGGGGTTACTATTGATTGAAAGCTAGAAGCCATGAGTGGTCTTATTTCATGTGACATAGTGTGTGATGGACATGTTATTCACTGAGAGTGAAGAAGCAGTAGGCAGGTCTTTGGAGGACATGAGGGATGGGCAGTGCCATTGTTCATCTGTGGGGAGATGTCTAGGCGGTTAATATTATGGTCTGGATTGAGATGGGGACTTCAGATGGACTTCAGTTTTCATTCCTATGCCTGAATGGCTGGAAGTTAGTACCTGTCATAAACCTGAAGTACACGAGGAAGCCTTTGGTGGTGGGAAGATTCAGGCCAAGTGCAATGTTTCATAATATTTATTTTTTTGAAACTTTTTGTTGGCAAGCTCCATACATAGACACAATGTTTTGATCATAATGCCCTCCTATTGTAATGGGATTTCTGGGGGCAGAAAGTTTCTTTCCCTGACCTTTAAATCCCAAACTTTAGCTCCTTGTCTATTCCAACAAAAATGAGGAAAGCAAAGTTAAATTATAAGCTTATTTGAGAATATTGGTATCCAGGAAAAGGCTGGAATGGTGGAGGGGATTTCTAGGGAGATTTAAAAAGGGTCAGAGCTTAAAGAAACACACATACACATACACACACATACAAATACACACATGTGCACACACATCCACACATACAAATACACATATGCATACACACATCCATATCCACACACATATGCCCACATATACACTTACATACACATACACATAGATACACACATTCACATACACACATACACACATATACAAATATACACATGTGCACACACATCCACACACATATACACACATATACACATACATACACAAACACACACATTCACATACACATATGCACACCATGCACACACATACACATACATACACATACACACATGCACACACATGCACACACATACACATACATACACATACACACATACACACATGCACACACATGCACACACATACACATACATACATACACACTCACACACCAAGGAAGTGGAGCAAAAGGATGCAAACCCTTCATCTTTTATATCAGGTAAACACCCAGGAGGTCACTTAGTGAGGGTCCCCTAGTTTAGAAGAGAGTAATGAAATGAAAAGAGCCCCTGTGTCAGTCAAGCTGGGCTCAGATGTGGGAGGGCTTACTAGAACAGGTATGTGTAGGTTCAGGTTCAGCCATCCCAAGAGATGACTGCTCACCGGGTAAGCCCCTCTTATAGCTTATTGGGGTGGGCTTTACCCTCAGGCTCACACAGTTCTGAGAGAGAGCCTATTGGTTTGGACGCAGGGGGCTGGCCCAGAAAGAGGCCAGCATACTTGAATAGGGGGCTGTCACTGAGGGATGAGACTGGACAGGGTCAGGTCTGGATTCTCTTGGGCCCTCCCCAAGCTGGCAACCTCAAAATAGAACTACCTGGCTTTTCTTCCCTCACCACCAGCATCCTTTATTCTTTGAGTAAACACATTATTACTGGAAATAAACCAAAAAGAATCCTTCCTACTTTTTTTAAATTTAGTATAAACTTTGTGTGCACACATCATGTGTTGGTACCACCATTTCCCTCCTCCCTGTCCCCATTCCACTGAGGGCCCTCCTCACTGGGATTTCTGGTATTCCCCATGGGGTTGTAGGTTATGAGTTTTTAGAACAGTAGTCAGTCACTGTTGAGTAGAGGGCAATGCCTCTGGATATTCCCTCCCACCTTGTGGCTCTTACAATCATTTTGTTCCCTCTTCAGAAAAATTCCCTCAGCCTTGGTTGCTGTGTTTCAAGTCTACTTTAGTGTTGAGCTCTCAGCAACTTCTGGATTTCTGCTTTGGTGCATTTTGAGTATCCTCAGTGTCCATCACCATCACCCTGGTGCAGGTTGTCAGGCTCACCATGGAGGAAGCTATCTTGATCATCTCTCCCATTCCTCTGTGGTTTCACCTGGGCTGTAGCTGGTGTGTGAGGGGTGGTTCATCTCATGATAGGAATCAGCTATCTTTTCTTGTCTTGTTGATAGATTTGGGTTGTCTTCTGTTTCTGCTGCCTTCTATAAAAGAAAGAGAGTGAGACTCTAAGGGAGAGTGAGATCAGAGTGGGGGATAAGCATAGTTAATTAAGAAAGGTTTTGATGGATGTAGCCTCTCTTTTGACTAAAGACACTGGCCTTTGGCTTCTCTATGGAGTCTATGATCCTGGTCTCCATAGGCTTTTGAATTGACTCCCAGTACCAGCTATGGGTTCTTTTCCACTGAGTGGGTCTCTTAGCTATTCAGAGAGCCATTGGTTACCCACCTAGGCTGGGTGCCACTATTGTACAGGTGTGTACATCTTATCAAACTGGTTCCTTTGACTAGCAGTGTCCCCTGCTAATTCTCTATGTTGTTGGCTGTTTCACCCCAGCAGCTCAGATAGGACTTTCCAACACTATAAGGGCTAATGTCTGAGAACTGCCTTCTTTCTAGATTCCACCTGGATCTCTTAATGCTCTGTGTCAGCAGCTTGTGGTATCTTCAGCAACAGGGTCTTACTTTTTACCTCAGGCACACAATCAAGTGCTTTGACAGAAGCCCATATTATTTTGGGGATCTTGTAGGTCTCTCCTACCACAGCTCAATGTGGGTTGTAACAGATTTCTGGTACCTGGAGTTACAAACTAGAGCCAGTTGTTTTAGGGTTAGGCTTCATCCCAACATCTCCAGGGGTTTTCATTCCAGATGATTCCCCCCCCATACTCCTATTGAGGGTTATATCTTTCAGTCTGCTACCCAAGAGGGAGGTCTCTATGGTAACAATTCATTTTGGCTTTAGTTTTGTGTATATCTCTCCCCACTCTCCCATTTTCCCCTCCATCTCCTCCTTCCCAAATAACAGGGATCCTTCCCTCCCTATTATTTGTTCTTTGAGTTGCCTGTCAGGTATGCCTGCAACTCAAGCTGTTCCAGGTTAGCAAACACACACGAGGGAGAGCATGCAGAATTCATCTTTCTGTGCTTGTGTGAGTTAGCTTAGTATGACCAGTTCCAAGTTTGTCCATATCCCTACAAATTTCATTACTTCATTTCTCCTTACTACTGAGTAGGATCCCATTGTGTATATGTACCAAAGCTTCATTATGCATTCATGAAACAATGTGCATCTGTTTGATTCCAATTCTTAACTACTGCACATTGAATAGCTATAAACATGGTTGAACACATATCTCTATGTTGAAAAGAAGAGCTTTCAGGGTAGAAGCCCAGTAGAGGAACAGCTAGGTCAGTTGGTAGCTCTATTTTAATCTCTTTCAGGAGTCTCCATACTGATTTCCAAAGTGATTGTACAAGTATGTACTCCTCCCAGCCATTTCCCTCATCCTCAATAACATTTATTGTTCCTCCTGATTTTTAATTTATCTCTTAGTTGACTGAAAGGGTAAAAAAATACATTGCATATGACAAATTAGCCTGTGTACTTTTTGTAACTTTTGAAATGTAGGACTTTTCTACATTAAAAAATTTATTTCTAGGTGTCATAATCAGCCACAGGCTTCTGAGATGAATCTCTAAAACAGTCACAATTTATGGGAGGAAAGGATTTACTGATGCTACATATCCAGAGGAAATTCCATAATGATGAAAGAGTCTGATTCCCTTTCATAGGTCCAAGCAGAGAGAGAAGCCCGTCACCAACACCACACATACAGAACAGCAAACAGGCGGGAGGGGGGGGGGAGCAGAGGAGATTAATGGCTTCTGAGTTTCTGGAATTTCCTTCCTGCACTGCCCACACAGGAAGGTCTAGCTCTCCTGAGCTTCCTTACATCCTTCCCCCTACTGAGAGGCTGCCTTCCTATAAATATCCTCAGAGACCCACCCAAGATAATTCAAAAGATAAAGTCGACAACAAAACCGAACCACCACAATAGGCAACCTTTTGGATTCATGATACCCATGCTTTTTGTTTTAGAACCAGTCTTAGGCTGGTCTTGAACTTGGATTCTTGTGCTTTAGTCTCTGATTGCTGGTATCGCATGGCCACATCTGGCTTCTTTTATTGAGAATGAAATTTTAAAAGGTTTGGTTTTGTGTATTGAAAGAAATGTTTCTTTAAGGTATATCCATTGTGTGTGTGTGTGTGTGTGTGTGTGTGTGTGTGTGTGTGTGTGTGTATAGTTGTATGCAGGTGACTATGCTCATGTGGTACCACATGCACTCACCTGCAGCTCCCAGTGGGTTCACCTGCAGCAGCTGGAGGACAGCATTGGATGTGCCCTGGCCCCCATCACTCGCTTGCTTGCTTTTTCTTACAATGGAATCTCTGACTGACTCTGGAGTTTGCTGTTCAAGATTCCCAGTGATTCTCTGGTCTCCATTCCCAATAAGACTGGGGTCATTGATGTACATGACCATGCTTCTTTGTTTACATGGGTTCTGGAGATAAGAACTCAGGTGGTCTCAGGTCTCCATCTTTCATGCTTGTACTGTAAGCACACTTAACATTTCTCCAGCCCAAGTTATACCCATTTTAAGAATTCTATTCTGTGACATTTCATATTTCATATTTTAATTCTCCCACACCAAAGTAGGCAATCTTCTCTATTTGCAAGAAGTTTTAAAGATATATTTATTGTCAATAATTTGGTACATTGTATGAGCAAATCTTGTAATGGTAACCCCATTTTCCTCCTCCCTGTCCCCAACCACTGGGGACCCTCCTTGGTGGCCATACTGGATCAGTCCATGGGTTAGGGGCTATGAATTGTACAAGAGGTAGCCATTTTTTTTCAAGAAGTTTTATATGTGGGTGGAAAGCTATAAAAGGTGTGGCAGATAAAAGAACATTACCACTTCTTGACAAATAAGACCAGGAACGAAATTGGAGTGAAAAATCTAGAAAAATGAATGGAACTTAAAAAGAACATTAGAAGTTAAAGCTGGATGTGGTGGCTCCATCCTACAACCCCAGCACTCCTGAGACCATGGCAGGAAGAGAACTGTCACATGTTCCAGGCTGTATCATAAGTTTCAGGCCAGTCTGGGCTACAGTGTGAGACCCTGTCTCAAAAGAGCTAAACTAATATCATCCCTGCCACAATCAGAAGTGAGAGCAATGCTCTAGTTAGCAAACTCACCAATGCAAGATGATGGGTAATTGTGTGTCGTAGTCAGCCACATGCCGCCGGGATGAATCTTCAAACCAGGGACAATTAATTTGTGGGAGGAAAGTTTTTATTGAAACTACAAATTGAGGGGAAGTTCTGTAACAGCAAAAGAGGCTGGCCTTCTTTTACAGGTCCGAGCAGAGAGAGAAACCTATCACCAACACCACACACCGAACAGCAAATAGGCAGGAGGGCCAAGGAGAGAATTTCTTCCCCTTAATATAGACTTAGGGTGGGGCATTACATGCCTTCCTCAGACTTAATGGCTTCCTGAGTCTCTGGAATTTCCTTCCTGCACTGCCCACACAGGAAAGGATGTTACTTCTAGCTTCTTTGAGCTTCTTTACATCCTGCCCCTTGCTGATAGGCTGCCTTCCTATAAACATCCTCAGAGACCTACCCAAGATAACCAAAAAGATCAAGTTGACAACAAAACCTAACCATCACATTGTGTATATTTCTGTCTTTGTGGATCAAATATTGAATATCAGTCAGCACAAATGAACAGCTAACAAAGGACAGAAGCCAAAAAGGTAAATTTGGAATGTATATTAAGGAATCTAAATGATGGATAGAAGGCAGGTTTAAGTACTAGGTATAGTTCACAGAACTTGGTGAGCATTCAAATGTAATTAGCTGTTTTATTTTTATTTATTCATTTATTTTTAAATATTTTATTTATTCATTTTCAAGCAGAGAGAGAGAGTCTGGCTTTTGTGGGTACTGGGGAATTGAACCCAGGGCCTTAGGCGCTGGAGGCAAATGCCTTAACCACTGAGCCATCTCTCCAGCCTGTAATTAGCTGTTTTAGAAAGCATACCATAACATAGGAAAGTTCATTCTTGAGGTTCAGCTTTAGGTGTCATTTTATATCAGCTAATAATCAGGTGTCATTTTATATCAGCTACAGATTCTAGTTACCTGGTGAGTAGCTTGCCTGTGAAATAGAATTGTTTTAGAAATGTCATTGAAACTGACCAAATTTTATAGGTTAAAGGTGTGTTTTCAACATACATTTGTTCCATGCATTTTAGTTCTAGGTGCCTTGCCTTTATGAACTTGACTCACTTTAATACTTAGTGTGAAGTAATGACCGATGAACTGGCATCATAGGCTTGCATTTGGAATTAAGAATGTATATTGGACATAAACCAGCTAATACACATTTTTCCGAAAGAAAACCAGTTGCTTTATCTTTGCAAATATTCTTCATTTTAATCTAATAGAACACGAAGGCTTTAAGGACTATCGCAAGCCATTGTATAACATGTCTGCAATTTTTTTGGAAGGCCTTAACTTCGTGTTGTTAATTTGTAAGATAGTAATGGGCACCACTCATTTGTTCTCATCTAAATGCTAGAAGCCTATGGACTTGTCAACTGAAAAATGTTTTTCTTTTCTACACTTTTATGGCCAGGAAGAAAAGGAAGAAACACTAAAGCTTTTGATAATAAATAAAAATTAAAGCATGATAGGAAATTCTCAAGATCAATATCTTTTTACTGGTAATCCTATGAGTAGGGATATCCATATGTACAAACTATTTCTAGAATTATTAATTATAAAAGAGAAAGAAAGGTTGACTCCATCGTCTAAGTGATATACACCATTGACTTGATGAGGTGTTAAACACTTATTGTATTACAATATGAACATAATGTCTGAGAAAATATGTTTTGTATCATGATTAATGCCCACATGTTTCAAGGAAATATTCATATGTCTTTACTCAATCAAAGCTACATTTTATCTGATATCACCAGGATGAGATATTTTTTAAATCCACAAAATTTCCATTATAGTATCATTTCCATAGTGCACCTATTTAAATGATTATTCATTGAAAATGAATGGTAAGTTCAGCATTACTTATCATGGGGACTGTAACTGCTGTGGTGATAATGAGTTTAGAGCCAGGAGAATAAAGCTGAGACAAATTTTAAAAAAAACCTATAATACCTGAATCAAAGAGAAAAAAATGTCATTAAAGCTCTTCTAATTTGGGGAGATAGCTCAGAAGTTAGAGGCATCCCCATAAAGCTACACCTGCAGTAATCCAGCATGGCTTTAGCAATGGGAAGTGCACCTAGAAGAATCTGGAAACTTATGGTCCTATCTAGTGGCCAAACAAGAGAGACGAAGTCTCAAAAGGAAGGTGGAAATGCCCATCTTAAGGGTCTCTGCTGAGTAGTCACAGCTGCTTTTTTTCTTTATTATCCATAATCAGATACGTTGAATGAGCAAATAATGAGTTGATATCCCCATTTCCCCAATTTCTCTCTTCCCTGTCCCCAATCAGCTGGATATCCTCCTCCGTGGGCAGTCTGGATCAGTCCATGGGGTAGAGACAGTAATGGCCGATATGCTTGAAGGACTGTTGGACAACACCTGTACCCACCCACTGTCAACAAATCAATCAATAACACAGACACATACAACGACAACAAAACAAAGAAGGTAGAAAGGAAAGGACTGGCGTTCATCTAGAAGTTGCCCTCCAACCTTCACACATGTACGTGCATGCACATACCCCCCCCACACATACACAGATAATCCAGTTACATGATAAGTAGAATATACTAATTTTTTCCCTTTTGGGCCTCGACTAAATTCCTGATGATGAAAATCGCAGATATATCTATCGGTGTTTTAAGTTTCTGTTTAGAAGTTCTTGGAAACTTATTTCCTATCAAGGGTCTTGGTTGCATTAGTATTGCATCTCTTCCTGAAATGACCATCGATAGTGCAATAGACAAACAGTAACCATGATTATCTTTGATTGCTGAAGTTGATGGCTATTGATTTGTGTATTTCCAGACATGCTCCCCAATGTGTATTTTGCACATCTGTACATGATTGGTGCTGGGATCCACTTCTTTTCTGCCTAGCTTCTAGAAATATTTCATGCTCCCTTTCTCTCCCTGTATTGTTCTCTTGCTTCCTCTCCCCCTTCTCTCCTCTCTCTTCTCTCCTCTCTCTTCTCCCTGTGACTTCTCTCTCTCCTCTCTTTACTATTCACATTTTTAGAGAGTGGGTGATTTATTCCAATATTTATTTATGTCTAAGAACAAACCAGATAACAGCCCACTGAAAACGAGTAAGAGAAAAATACGCACAACTTGACCTTGCCTGTGTTACACAATTCCCTTACTTTGTTATTTTTTTTTTGTGGTTTTCCAAATTCAACAAAGAGCTAGTTATCACTAGTAGAGGAGAGATGAGATGTAGCCAGTATGTACTCAGGCCTTTCATGAAATCCCTATGGTGGGACAGGATGTGGGCATCTCAGCAGATGGTCTATGAACAGCCATTTATTCAAGTCCAGTCAGGCCTTGTCTTGGTTGTACACAGAGGGGTTGAAAAACTACCTGGGTGGGTTACACCTAAGGCGAGTTTGCGAAGGTAAACAACTGCATTTAGCAGTAAGTTACATTCCTGGAGCATAGTATAATTGACCAAGCACTTTTATTTTGCTGATCCTTATCAACACAGCCTTTTAAGATGGGCATCGTTATCCTCTCCATTTTATAAACGAGTGAGAAGAAGTCTGGAGACATTGGCCAACTAGCTACATAGACTCCAGCCATGGCTTACGTTGTCTATAATGTACATGGACTTTTAAGGAAATAACAACTTGCCTGTAGGTGAAAAAGTAGCTTTATCAGAATTAAAGTCAAAGGATAACCAGAAGCATAACACAAGACAACAAAACAATGTTTGCATCTGCCGGGAGCATCTCTTCACTGAGCTCAAAGAAAAGAAATCAAGGAAGAGTTGTGTCCTCCAAAAAAAAAAAAAAATAGTCATTGCTTTCACCGAGTCTCCCAGAAGAAAGGGGCTCCTGAGGGCTAAATTTTAGCAGAGAGAGGACATGGAGAGGTTCCCTAAGCAACTGTCTATCCCGTATATGTTCTATGTGTATTATCTTTTGAGATAGTATTAGGCATATGCTGGGCCCACAGTCATATTTTAAGGTCTTAGGCATGCTTAAGTAATTCTCTTGCTACATAGGCTCACATCATATCAAGAATATCCATGTGGGGATGGGCAGCCGACTCTACTGTCAAAGCCACTTGCTTGACACACCTCCTGGCCCAGGTTCAAGTCCCCAGTCCTCATGTTAAGCCAGATGCACAAAGTGGTGCATTCATCTCTCTCAAATAAAATTTTAAAAATCTTTAAAAGAAAGTCTGATTGAAAATGAGCAGATAAACCACACACTGGGACATCGTTGGATGTATATAGGTGCTCAGTGTTCAGCAGGTATAATCTTGCATTGGGCAGGTCTCTTGGAATCATGGGCAACCTGCAGCCCGATGGCTGCATGTAGCCCTGCAGAGCTATGAATGTGGCCTAACGTATCTGCAAATGACAACGGTAAGTCACAATGTCAAGAGCTTAGATACTCCTATTAGAAGATATTCTTGAAACTACCTGTAGCCTAAGTTCAAGTAAAAGAGTTAGACAGACATTTGCACAAATATCCATAGAAAAAGCAGTGTCAGATTTTCACCAGTATTTTTTGCTTAATAAATTAGTCAACTTAACTTGAATGATTATCTTTTTTTTGTTTCCTCATGAGACTAAAGTTACGTTGGATTAAACAGAAGGACAGTTTTAAGTATATGTGCATCCTAAATTAGGCTTTGCAAGCAAAACAATGCTTATTATCAAGCCAGACAAAACCCTCTAATGAGTGATAGAGTCTTGCTCCCCGTTAAGTATCTTAGGATTACTAGACACAGAATATCATTGTCCTGTCGCAAGTTTATTCTGTTTGAAAAATGGGGAAATCAACTCGTGTTTTGACCTTCTCTTTGTTGTTCCAGCTGTGTGTCATTGACGCTGGCGTGACTGGTCATGGGAAGCTGTAATGAGGTACAACGGAGATTGTAATAATTATTAACCTACAAATATGCTTTGGCAAAGGGAGTTCCAACACCCAGTGACAAGTCTGCATAGCTCAGGAAATAGTATTCGTGTTTCAGTCACTCATAGTATTCAAGTGTGTTTGATAAATATAAAAGAAATTATTAGCTTTTAAGTCTAAAGTGACCTAATGTATGTCACTAATTGAGTGCTGCACCCAGGCCGATAGATTGGGCACCCCTGGTCCGTCCCCTTGGCGGTAATTTATTTAGCTGGGAAAGCTGGGGTTCGTGTAGCATCTGGTTTGCAGTGATATCCTGCTGGTCTTATCCAATTATCCAGCTGGGAGCATGAGGCACAGGGAGGTCGAATGACTTGCCTAAAGGTCACCTGGTAGCTCAGCGAGGATTATAACTCAAAATCTTTCTGATTTTCCCATCCTTTGCTCACTGGACCACAAAACTCCCTTGATCTCATCTTTGCAAGCTTGCCTGAGCAGGAAGCAAATGCAGGTCTGGGAAAAAAAAAAAAAACACCCAAATTAAATGCCACTGTTGTCTTCTTTAAAAAAAAATGACAAAATAAAATGTTAGACTTCCTTTGTTGGAACTGTAAGGAAGGGGCTTGTGATTGTAATACAGGAGCATAGAGACACGCTTCTGTCTGTCTGTGGGAGAATTTTCTCTTTCCAAGTGGACCTCTTGAACTGCTCAGACGCTGCTTTTGCTGAAAACATTTGGGGGACTCCTATGATTTGATGCTTGCAGGAAGAATGAAACCACTTGGGGGCTGGAGAGATGGCTCAGCGGTTAAGGCACTTACCTCCAGTGCCTAAGGCCCCAGGTTGAATTCCCCAGGTCCCACATAAGCCAGACCCACAAGGTGGTGGCCCTGGTGTGCTCTCTCTCTCTCTCTCTCTCTCTCTCTCTCTCTCTGTCTCTGCTTGAAAATGAATAAATAAAAGAAAGAAAAAAGAAACTACTTGGATGTCTTATGGTTCTCATTCAAGTTGTACTCATGTTCAGGGTGCTTGACCCTGAGCTGCCTGGCTCATCCTATCAGAACTTTGGAGAGTGATTTTCCTTTAGCCTAAAAATCTTGCCAACAAGTTCCTTGGTACCACTCAGTCTTGATGAAAACGATGTCTTCTCAGGGATGAAGTCAACCACAGCTTCCTGATGAAGTACCTTTCTTTATCTGATATCCCTCATTTCCCCCTTCATTATATTTCCAAGAATTTATTTTTTTCTGATTTTATTTCTTCCTTACCTTTTATGTCTGTGTCCTCAGCTTAGGAGTCTGATCTGTTTTATTTTTTCGTGTCCCGGACAATATTTGATTTGTAAGAGAAATTTGATAAACATTTGTTGAAAGAGTAAATAGCCGTTCCTGATGAAAGAAAGGCCCTCTTCTCCTTTCTTTATTATCATTTAAGGAGTTTCAAAGGAGATGCCCATGGGGTAGTGAGGGCGGATGGAGATGACCCTTACTCAGCCAGCCAGATCAGGTGAATTAACCTCAAGGTCAATAGGATGACGGATGACAGCTGTCTCATCAGATCACCCTCTCATCCATAGCTTCCCTCTTAGAATTACCCTCAGGCCCGAGTTGTGAATGGTACAGAAAAGTCAGTCTTGTTATATTTATAGTCACATGTCATTTTAATCTAAGTTTGCACTGTCCGCTTTCATCACCCACCCTCTTTACACGATTAATGCATAATGAGGTACGGAAATTTAAAAGAACCACATCCATACCAGAAGGCCTACAGATATGTAGAATACTGAAAAGAATTTCTCACACTTTAAAATGAATTATTGAGTTTTGCTATTATCGGACATAATACACTGGAAACTCCTGGACAAATAACTTTAAGTCTTGATGGAATTTTAAAATTCTTAGTGCTTGTAAGTATTCAGCCAGATGTTTTTAAGACTTACTAGATGTAACCTCATTGCTTCTCAGAGGAAGATGAATTGGTGTGGTACATAACTTCCTGTTACTGGAGAGTCTATACCTAAGCTATTGCATTTTTACCTTCAAAGTCTGGCTATCATTGTATAGAGAAAAGGACAGGAGAACAGAGTGCCTTTCTCAAGCCCAGACTCTGAGTTGTTCTGGCATCCTGGTCGACTAGTAGACATCCAGTAAGTGTCTATCTTCAGATATTATGAAAGAAGTACCCTCTCCTACACCTGCTTCCCTGATCCTATTGGTTGCTAGATCTCTTTAGAAGTAATTTCTCTAAGGATTGTGCCAACCACTGAACACAATCATAGGAAAGCAAGGCGTGGTTGTCTGTGTGGCTCTGGGGGAGAGTTAGATGAAAAGGCTATGGCACTGAGCCTTTTATTGGACAAAAGGTGTTCTCAGGATATGGTGAGGTTAATGGACGGAGGAGGCTTGATAACAAAGGGCAAGTATGTAATCTTTTTATTGTTCTTACAAAATGACTGCATCTTTTCATTGACTTACAGTAACCTGGCCATAAGGGGTGAGGAAAATCCAGACCAGAGCTATGGAAGAAGCAACTGCTCTTATGACACCAACTTCTGAGCTCCTGTGACAATTAATAACTACCCAGCAGAGCCAAGTTGAACCTCAAGTTCTTGCTTATAAGAAAACACAGTACTATACTATTAGAACTTTAAGGTATAGCTGTATTGACTTTTTGTCTACATATTGTAGGTCTGACAGCTTGTGAGTTCTTCTCAGACTCTTACGTTATTTCCCAGACTGACAAAACCACTTTGTTTTGAAGAGTGAAGTGAAGAATTCATTGGTTTATTGAGTGATCCAGTCATATCTTGGCTGGCAAATATCATTTTGTTTTTATTACAGAGAAAGAATTAAGTTGTACTCACACATTTTCTAGAAAAGCCAGGGAAGTCTCATTGAATAGCATTGGAATCAAGAAAACAGGATATCCAATGAAGGGTTGTCTTCAAGCTAACAAAAATGTGATTTTTTTCTTCTCCCCCCCGCAAATAAAATGAAAGTAACTCTTAACATTCAGTCCCCAGACAGATAGAGCTTGGGTCATTACCAAACCAGGAATTGTTTTAAAACAGAGGCAGATGTCTGTATTTAGAAAATAAACCCCAGACAAATTTCAAACAAAACATACTGATGACTCTATCTATCTTCAGAGAAGAAAATCAGGGTTTTAAGATTCTTTTTTTTTGGGGGGGGGTTAGGGGGTAGTTTTGATTTTGGAAGTAGAACAAATATTTGTGACATAGTTTTTGCTGAATGTATTCCCAAAATGTGTATGTTAAAGCAAGGCCTTTGGGATGAAGGCAGGAAGGATACAGGCTCATGAATGAGTTAGCACCCTCTACCCACCATTATGTAAGGACATTGGTGTCATCCCCTCTGCGGGTCATTGAGAAAAAAAATTACCATCTTGGAAGTAGAGACCAGGCCTTCCCTAGACACCAAACCTTGGATTTCTCATCTTCACAACAGTGAAACATTTTCATTATTCATAAATTCTTCAGTCTCAGGTGCTTTTCTATAGCAGCACAAGTAGATTAAGAAAGCTAAAACTAGAATTTTGATTTGTTACGTAATTCCACTTCCAACCCTGAATTTGGCATCTTATGAAAAGGAATGGCCCTGAACAGCAATTACCTTTTTCAGGCAGGAGAACAATAAATATTCAAATGTTGTGATAATTATGTTTCATTCCTTTATGGAGAGTGTTCAGGAGAAAATGAATTATCCATGTAATTTATCTATCTTTATTGATACTATGTACATTTATTACTAATGGACAGTGGAGATTCTTTTGCTATCTTGAAGAGATACTGACAGAGCTGACAGAGAGGAAGAAAGAGAATAACAGAGAAAGGAGAGATACAGAGGGGAGTAAAAGAGACAAAGACAGACAGAGAGGAGATAGAGGAAGGAGAAAGAGACGCGCAGAACACACAGAGAGGGGAGAGAGAGAAAGAAAGAGAGAGAGATCTGGAAGGGATAGGAAAGAGAATGGAAAAACTCTACCATTAATGGGGAATAGAATTTCCTTTGCCCTGGCCACAATACACATGTTTGTTAAAAAGCAAGAGGCGGGGAAGACATGCATGCCTGATGTGGAAGAAAAGGCTGTTTGTGTCCCACACACTGGAGAAATTGTTCAAGAACAGTTCATCCATGTGAAAATATGACCCATGTCATTTTGCCAGGGTAGTTAAGACGCTGAGCTGCTGAGTAAGGCCTGATTGGATAAATTCAAGATCCTGGGGGTGTACATACTTCCTAGTGCCCAGTTTTTCTAAGATGCAAAAAAAAAGTCAGTGGAAATAAGGTTACAGAGTGCCATTTGTGTAGGCGAGACAAGGTCTCCATAGGGTGGGAACCAGGCAGATCTCAGACATGGCCTATTCTTTTAGATTCTTTCCCATTTTCTTAGTGGGCAAAATGAGAAAGAAAGAAAGAAAGAAAGAAAGAAAGAAAGAAAGAAAGAAAGAAAGAAAGAAAGAAAGAAAGAAAGAAAGAAAGAAAGAAAGAAAGGAAGGAAGGAAGGAAGGAAGGAAGGAAGGAAGGAAGGAAGGAAGGAAGGAAGGAAGGAAGGAAAGAAAGAAAGAAAGAAAGAAAGACGGAAAGAAGGAAGGAAGGAAAGAAAGAAAGGAAAGAAAGAAAGGAGGAAAGAAAGAAAGAAAGAAGGAAAGAAAGAAAGAAAGAAAGAAAGAAGGAAAGAAAGAAAAAGGAAAGAAAGAAGGAAAGAAAGAAAGAAGGAAAGAAAGAAAGAAGGAAAGAAAGAAGGAAAGAAAGAAAGAAAGAAGGAAAGAAAGAAAGAAGGAAAGAAAGAAAGGAAAGCTGAGCATCATTGGAAAGAAAAGAGCCATGATATTTAAAGATGGGGAGGAGGGAAAGGTTACCAACTGGTTCTGAAATGACTTTCTCATTCTATTTTGACTATTTTCATATTCATGTTCCAAAACTTCCAACATGACTGGATATAAACCTCACATCTTCTGGTGTGAAAAATGACTTTCTTGAGGTGAGCAGAAGATATGAAAACTCATGATGCTCTTTGGGGGCTTGAATTTATAGAAGACTAACCTGTGGAACTTTTCTAGCCAGAAGTGATCAAGCTGTGTCCAGGAGCCTGAGAGGTGACAAGGCTAACTCATGGTAAGCCCAGCTCAGAGAGGGCTAGCTGCCTCTAGCAGAGGCCTGCGGAAAAAGGAAACTGAAGAGAAGTTTAGTTTAAGCCATTAGTAAGCCTTCTGAATCTGCTCTGTGGCTTGGTGTCTTCCCTCGAATACAGGTAGGTACTCACTGGCACTTTTATTGTTATATGTGAACAAACCATGCATTGTATGAGCAAAGGGTAAGGAAATTCCCACCTTGGATAAACCTTAAACATTTGTTAAAGGAAGGGATTTAGGGTATGACTTTCGGGATTCTGTTGATCCAAACCACACATATACTGATCAGAAGAGCAAACACATTAAGCACATGTGTTTCCTTCAACAGATCTGTGGGCCCACAGTTACTGACCTCCTCGTCTTCAATTCTGTGGGTCAGCATTTACCATGTATGTTTTCTCTGAGTAGAGTCTAACTAAGCCACTGAAGAAAAGACCATAGGTTAAGATTAGTCAGCATCTCTCAATGTTGCTGGTCAATACTGGTCATCTGTGCTGTTCAGGCCAAAGGTACACCAAGGCACTGGAAATCTTATCGCAATGCTTTAAGCAGGTGGCTCAAGAAGTTGTGAGATTAACTTTTGGGAAAGTTACAAGTAAGGAATTTAGCATCTCACAGCAATAAACTCAGAAATCCTATTGTAAATTCTATAAGAAATATTCACAAAATGATTTCTGATTGTTCATTCCCATATTTCATCTTCATAATTCATCTCCACTGTTTGTTCTTGTAGCTCATCCCTACAGATGAATATTCAAAGATAGGCAAAATACTGAGTAATAAGCAACATTTCTTTCTTTAAGATTTTGAGACCATTCATAGAGCTTGAAGGCAACCTGCACGAACTCCCAACAGCCAACTGAAACAAACACGTGAACTCACGGTGTAGGTGTTTCAATGTGTTAGAATAAGTAGTTCAAATTCAATGTTGACATCCTGAGAATGGATTTGAACAACTGTGATTATGCTGGGTTCTTTCTACTGCCCCAAGTCTGTTACATCCAAGACGGTGATAGACCAGTTCTGTGACTTAGTCAACAAATACTAACAGTTCATCAATCTCTCTAAGCCTCAGTTTCCTTACCTGGAAATTGATGGAGTATAACATACAAGTTGTTGTATACAAATTTTGTTATTTTTGTTGTTGTTTGCTAATTTCAAAATTGTACTCTATGGCTCTTGCAATTTGAATGTATGTCTGGACACTATTTGTATTTTTTAAAAATATTAAAATATCACCTGAATATGTAAGGCAGTTAGCGGTGAAGTAGATTTCAAGATGCAATACCAAACATTTTAATTTTAGGGGGAGTTTACTTTTTCTTTTAATTAGTAAAAGATCTGGGAGTATAGATCTTGGATTGGACCTAAATGAAACATTCTGTTTCAGGTCTCAAAATCTCCCCTAAATAAAAGGCAGAGGACTTCTTTGAATGGGCCTTTTGGAAATAAGTCCTTCTGCTTTCAGTATTTGTGAGTATGTTTTAAGCTACTTAGATTAAGCACCATGACAATTTCTAGCAATAAAAGTTGGTTTCCCCCATACGAACCAAGGATTTTTAAAAAAAAAATATTTTTTGAGCCGGGTGTGGTACTGTATTTCTTTAATTCCAGCACTTGGGAGGCAGAGGTAGGAGGATTACAAAGTTTGAGACTACATTGTGAATTCCAGGTCAGCCTGGGCTAGAGTGAGACTCTACCTCGGAAAACGACAACAAGAAAATGTGTTTATTTATTTGTAAGCAGAGAAAGATCTAAAGAGAGAAAGACAGTAGGGGCCTCCAGCCATTGCAGATGCACACGCCACTTTGTGCATCTATCTGGCTTTACATGGGTTCAGGGGATCCAAACATGGGTCCTCCGAACCTGGGTCCTTAGGCTTTGCAGGCAAGCACCTTAACCGCTGAGCCATCTCACCAGCCCCAGATATGTTTCCTCAATCAACTGGCAGGTGCTGACAGAACCAGAGGCTGAGAAAAGCAGTGGAAAAGTGAACTTGTTGAGATCTCAATGTCATTGAAGTTTCTTCTGAGACATCGCCCTGAACCTGCTGATTAATGTCATCCCCACCTCTTATGGGAGGAGCTCTTGGATTAGTCAGAACTGCTGGATGGTTATTGTTTAAAGACTGAATTAAAGGAAAAGTTGACCTTGGGTTACTCTGGTCTGTCGGTGGGGACAGAGGAAGGACGTTCCCAGCCTAGTAGGACAGAGGTCAGTCTGACAGTGGATGCGAAAGTTCACAGGTCTGCATTATAAATAAGATACGAAGGAAACGTGTGTTTACTTCTTTCTAATGTTAGCAGACTGGAAGGAGAAGATGGCTTCCTTTTGACGCGAAAAAGATCTAAATGTGAGATGCTATTTTAAACAATGAACAGCTGTTTCATCTTGAACTCAAAAGAACAGAGAAAACAGCACAAAGCTTCATAGGATACATGTGGTTTCCCGTGTCTCTCTCTATCTCTCTGTGTGTGTTCTCCTTTCTTCTCAATCTACTTTGGATAATTGAAATGCCATTTTATCTTGGGATGCTTTCTTTTCCAACCAGAGGTGTGAGAAGTTAAAATATTGAGGAATTTTCTTTTCATCATTTTTAACAAAAAATAAATTTCATTGCTCTAACACGGAGTATTTTCTTTGTTAAATGCATCAGAGATTAATGCTTGGAGTGTTAACTTGTGTGCATAAGGGGAAAGTCATAATGGTTCATGGATAATATGTTTTAGGTAGGATTGAAGTTAAGAGCCTTTCCCTGCTCTGGAGGATAGACGAAGAACAGAGAATAGCCCACATAACTGATTTAAAATTTGATTAATTGTTCACTGAAGATGGTAGAAGTGCTTTCACAGAATAAACAGCTCTTTATATTTACAATATAAAGAAAATTAATTTCTCATTTTTGAGAGTAAATTTCATAGAATTTTAATTAAAACACTAACTTCGGTGGATACATAAATTCTTAAAAATATATTAGTCTATCAAATATATTGTTGTCTCCATTATTTTATACTGGAAATTTTGAGACTGAATGCATGGACCAAAATGCTGCACATTAACAGCGAACTCATTTACTGATAAATTTACATGGGGATTTGTGTAAGTGTCTTCCCAATTTTTTATGTTGGGGAAATGAGGGCATTACATGACACATTATTCTTCTAAGTAAAGAACACACACACACACACACACACACACTCACATGCACATGTTTATTTTATCTGGAAGGCGATTCCATGAAGTAAAGCAATCACACAAGCACATATTTGAAGGTTTAATTATTTACCCATCCATTAAAGAATTGTTGGCCCATAAGTTTATGGATCTTTCTTTTTTTATTACTTAAAAAAACTACTTTGCCTAGATCTTTTTGGTTAAATAGTTACAAAAACTACATATGACCTTTTTGTTCCTATCTCTTTTTGGCTTGTGACCCACAGTTTTGGTGAGCTTTTCTTGAGGCTTAATTATTTCTGATTTGGTTTTTGAAATCAAAAGTGAATTTCTTTACATTAAGTACAGGAACTTCAAGACCAGAAACTGTTTCTCTTCCTTCAGACATAGATGTCAAGTTTGGTAACATTGCATGAAGCAGTTTTTTTAAAGATAGGAAGAAAAATGGGCAAGAATGTCTTTTCGAACCCAGACTTGCTTCTAAACACATTAATAAATTGTCCTGTCAACCTCTAGGACATGGGTTCAATTCCAATTGGTTTAATGGTCACACATGTTTCCTTGGAAAGATTCCGGATTTCAGGATATAAGATGGAATGTCAGGGATCCTCAGGGCAGGCTTGGGAACCCTTCACCCAGAAGGTGGTCTTGGGCCATAATCACACCCTGCTGATAGGATTTGGCAGTTAACATAGATGGAGGTCAGCCTGTCATTTTGTCTGTTTAAGTAAGTCACTTGTGATTAAGGGTAAGCAGCAAGTTTGCTTTCTCTCTTACCTTAGGGTCTTGGCACACATCTACCACTCTCTGGTGTTCTCTGATTCAGTTTTCTTCTGTCCTTCTGTTTGGATTTTAAAAGGGAAAATGTTCATGGCTAGTGGGCATTTGATCACCTTATCCCACTCAGACTGCAAAAATATAGATAGGGGCCAACATTACCTTTAAACAGGCCTTTTCTATATTAAATATTTCATAACATTTAGAAAGTGTAAATTTAAGAGTCTTGGCCACTTTCCTCTGTGCTAAAGGAACTCACTAGATTCTCACTCTGTGATGAAGCCCCTGGTAATGTCTCCATTGGCTCAGGTCCTTTGATATATAACTTTATTTACCTGCTTTAATTCTAAATTATTTGATGAATACTTTTGCACAGAGCGTCATGAAGGATACATTTCCACTTAGCATTTTTCTTCACTATAACGTAAGAGTTTTTTTTTATTGTCCATAATAAGTTACAATATTTAGTGGGCAAACAATGAGTTGTTATCCCCAATTCCCCGCTGCCCACCCCTCCCCACTCCGCTGGATAACCTCCTCCATGGGTCGTCTGGATCAGTCCTTGTGACAGGGGACCATGGATAGCCTAGTATTCAGCCAGGTTCTCATGCCCGTAAGAGGTTTTTAAAAACAAAAGAATATCAACTGTCACACAAAGTGGCAATCAGTGATACAGTGTAAATATTTGCATCTACCAACTGCTTGTTGCCAAATATTCTGAAATCCAGCTTCTCTCAGAGGCTTCGCATCCAATGCCTTTCTACCTTGACAGACATCCTTCCCGCTGCTCAAGCTATTTTGGAAGGAATTCTTGCAAAGGAACATCTTATTGGGAGAAAATGGACCAGTAGCAAATCCAGCTACCTCTTGGGGTCTCTCACATTTTCTGCCTCTTTCTCTTTGGTTATTTCCAAAGCATCTTGGCCTGTGCACATCCAATTCGATGGTAGTCACTTTGGTTACATCCTGAATTTTTTACTTTTTGCTTGGGGCAATAATGTTAGGCTATTCAGGGCTATGCATACCCCATGTTCAGGCCTTGGCATGTAACCCAAGCCTGAAATTTCCAATCCTCCTGGCTCACTAAACTATCCTTTTCTGATATATGTCATATTCTAGAAATTATGTTAAGGGGAAGATTAAACTTTTCATTTTCATAAGATGATAATAAGATAGTTTACACTACAGTGTGTGTCATTGGAAATCTTGGATTTACAAAACACAAACTATTTTTCCGATATTATTATCAAACAACAAAAATGAAATTTCAAATTCATCTTATTTTCCTTTTTCTTTTCTGATTAATGACTTATATGTTTTTAATTTTAAGATGAGTCCTGAAAAAATCATTTGGCAAGATAACATGGAAGTAATGGTATTTTTGTGTTTTATCCTTTTTATATGAAGACTTATATAGAAAATGTTTTTACTAGAAGCATAAAATTTACACCAAAATTTGTATGTAAATTTACATTTAGATTCAAAATCCAAAATATGACAAGTAAAGACTATAAAATCCTGTGGTCACGGACAACTTTTTGTAAAGGGGTACCCTCCCCTGGGATGAAGATTGTATTTAAAAGGACACACAGTTAGCTGTGTTAATCCACACTTAAAATCCTAGCAGTTGGAGGCAGGAGTGTTGTCATGAGATTGGGTCAACATGAACTGTAAGAGTTCAATGTTTCTGGGACATAGCAGCAAACTCGCTTTAAAAAAGAAAGAGAGAGGGCTGGAGAGCTGGCTCAGCGGTTAAGGCACTTGCCTCCAGTGCTTAAGGCCCCAGGTTCAATTCCCCAGTATGTGGCCAGACCCACAAGGTGGTGGCCCTGGTGCTCTCTCCCTCCCTCTCTCTGTATTTCTCGGCTTGAAAATAAAAAAAAAATTATAAAAGGAAGAGAGAGAGAAAAAACAAAGACACAGAAATTCATGATTATTTTGTTCAGTTAAAGTGCTTTCTTCTAAAATGCCATGGACTAATTTGACAATTACAGGAACAAACATGTTTTTATTTAAAATATTGGCCATGAAAAAGCAATGTTTAAATACTTTTTGTCAATTTACTGCTATTTTGAATTCGTATGGTCCCAAAGAGATAAAATACTCTCTCACATTTGTGGATTATTTCGAAGTTTCTAAGATCCTTTATCCTTGTTAGGAATTTTGGGGATTGGGTTCACATTTCAGTGAATATGGTATTTACCTAAAAACATCAAATGCAAGGAGAAAAACATTTAGCTCATGTTTTATAAACGATAGTGGTGCCTCTTTCAAAGTTGTTCCCAAAATATACCCCTCTGTCTTCCTTCTGTCCTTGCAAACAGAGCAAAACCCATCTAGATAGTCGAGGTCACCTTTACTTAGAGAGATTTAAGTATCATGAAGTGATGCTTAGGGCAGGACCTGTTCTCTTGACATTTTACTATTTAGAAGTAAAATAAATTCTCACAAAAGATTTGCTAAGATATAGCATAATTCTTAGATCAAAATATTAGCATCTTTTAATTTATTAGATGCAAGAGACACACAAAAGAAAAAAATCTTCATTTCAACTCCAGCTATTTGCAAAAATTCCCAAATCTCTGCATTGCTTCCTACACACACACACACACACACACACACACACACAGAGAGAGAGAGAGAGAGAGAGAGAGAGAGAGAGAGAGAGAGAGAGAGAGAACAACCTGGCAATCTTTATGAAGAAGAGCAGATTAAAGCTTGCCACAATGTGATGTTTTTATAATTGGGGATTTTCAAAGGCCAGAACCAAGGTCTCTAAAGACTGTAATAGGAGCATCTCATTGATCTTGAATACATATCTTATTGCACATGTATACTTTAAAATAAGAAAAATCTGGTTAGGCAAGGCATGGGAATCCTAAATAGGTTGCTTTACATGTGCAAAAGTTGATTTTCAATCCAAATTTCTCCAAGTATTTTAACAGGCAGATTTACTACAGTGGAGCCTAATGACAGCCACATGGTGAAGTCTCTTTGAAAATGTGTGTCTTGCTTGCTACTCACCTCAAGCACTGCGTGGCACAGAGGTCTCTGCTAAACACAGCCAGTATTGCTGTCCATTGATGTGTATGGGAAAAAGAAAAGTGCAAAGATTAGTGCAGGAGGGGGGGAAATTTTATTATTATATGGACACAATGGGTTACTCATCCAGCAGAAAACATTAAAACCCGAGAAGGTGCTTTAGGCTTCAAAATAATCAGCAACCAAAAGAAGGAACAGGAGCAGAGTTCACAGATACCATTCTAGACCTAAGCTTGGCCAGCTCCATGGAAATCATTATTATTTTTTTATTTTATTTATTCATTTTCAAGGAGAGAGAGAGGAGAGAGAGAGAGAGAGAGAGAGAGAGAGAGAGAGAGAGAGAGAGAGAGAGAGAACGAACCAGGGCCACCACCTTGTGGGTCTGGCTTATGTGAACCCAGGGCCTTAGGCACTGGAGGCAAGTGCCTTAACCACTGAGCCATCTCTCCAGCCCCTGGAAGTCATTATTATCTAGAGGTCAAAGGATACAAGGAAGATACAGATGAAATCAAATATTGTTGCATATTAAACACACTACCTATAAATATTATCAGTAAATGCTCTATGGATTCCAGCTCCATCTAGTACAGTTATACATGAGAAAAAAAAATACAAAGGTGCAAATGACCGTTTCCTAATTTATTAGAGAGATTGTTTTTGGAAAGGTGATTTTGACTAATCAAAAGACTCTTTTTGCTTTAGGATGTACCTGCCATGCTCTTTGCAGGATGGTACTATTCTTTCACAATGGGAAAATATGGTGATCTTTAGATTTCCTTTTCTCTTAACACACACTTTAAATTATTTTAAGAGTATGTATGCAAAGAGGTATAGTCAGTCCATGGATCCTATATGCCACAAAGACTTTTCCAATATTTATTAAGGCTTAAAATGTCAGTGTGTATAATTTACTATATTTTATTATTAATCATTGAAGGAAAAAGAAATGTCATTACCATATCATGGATATTTGCTATTATTAGTCCCTTTATGTTAAAATATTTTTATTTATTTATTTTCAAGCAGAGATATAGAGAAGGGAGGGGGAGAGAGAATAAGAATATGAGTGTGCCAAGGCCTCTAACTGTTGCAAATGAACTTCAGATGCATGTGTCCCTTTGTGTGTCCAGATTTACATGGGTCCTGGGGAATTGAACCTGGGAGTTTGTCTTTGCAGGCAAACACCTTAACTACTAAGCTATCTCTCCAGCACCCCTTTATATCTTTGCAATATCTTGTATTTTCTGTTAGCCATCTTGTCTGAAAGGTACAGGAGGACACTTAAGTCCATTCACCTTAATTTTTTAATATCTGAGTTTAAAAAGTAGATGTGGGCTGGAGAGCTGACTGAGGCATTAAAGGCACTTGCTTGTAAATCCTGATGGCCTGGGTTCAATTCCCCAGTTCCTACATAAAGGCAAATGCACAAAGCGGCCCATGCATCTGGAATTTGTTCTACCCCTCCCTCTTTCTCTCTCTGTGTGCCTGCCTGTTTCTCTGTCAAATCAATACATAAAAATAAATAAAAATCCTTAAACAAGGTTAAGAATAAAAGGCAGACATGTGAGGAAGTGAGTGGATGTACATAAAACAGAAGGAAATAATACAGTGTGGGAGGAGCCTTTTTTATTTTAAGTCTTAAATATATATTTATTGTCCATAATGAGTTACATTATTCAGTGGGCAAACAATGAGTTGTTGTCCCCAGTTCCTCATCGCCCCCCTCCCCATCCCCAATCAGCTGGATATCCTCTTCCATGGGTTGTCTGGATCAGTCCTTGTGGCAGGGGACCCTGGATAGCCTAGTACTCAGCCTGGGGAAGAGCCATTTTGATATCCGAGACTGAGACCTGGATCGGAAGCCAATCTTGCTTGTATGAGATGGATGACTTTGGATAGGTGATTGATTTTCCTTCGAGATCTCCATGTGTCTCTTCTGAAAAGTGGAAATGAGTCTCTTGGCATCTATGTTGGCTGTGGAAGCTTGTCTAGAACCTTTGGAGATACAGTCTTGGCATGTCACAATAGCTTAGTAGATAACAGCAATTTCTTTTTTTAAATATATATTTATTGTCCATAATGAGTTACATTATTTAGTGGGCAAACAATGCTTTGTTATCCCGAATTCCCCAATTCCCCCCCTCCCCATCCCTGATCAGTTGGATATCCTCCTCCATGGGCTGTCTGTATTAGTCCTTGTGGCAGGGGATCCTGTATATCCTAGTACTCAGCCCGGTCTTCCTGGCCCAAGTGTGTTGTTACTGAAGGGTGCCATGCCTCTGGACAGTCTCCCCCACCATGGCTCTCACAATCTTTCCGCCCCCTCTCAGCAATTTCTAATATTGCTCTCATCTATCGGATCTGGTAAGAGTTCTCACACTATAAACTCTTAGGATGTTACTAAGAAACACAGGACAGAGTCACCAAGAAAAGCACAAAGCTTCACAGATGTCAAATAATGGGATTTCTAATGTGTATTTCTACCATTCAAAAGACAGGAATCATTCTTGGTTTCCCTATTGGTTTTCAGTGATTTTTTTTTTCTTAAAGATGTACAGTTGACTGATTTTTGTTTTTCATTTCTGTGATGTGAAAAGCACCAATTGGGTCCAAATACGAATACAGAATGTACTGATTTTACTTGCCATTTGCATCTGCATCAACTTCTTCTGATTCATAAATAAAACAAGTCTAAAGAATTATAAAAGTCAATGCAAAATAAATTTTTCATAGAGATTTTTGAAAACCAATTAGGTTTACTCATAAAGGTTCTTGCTTCATTTCTTAGGAATCTGTTACCTCTGTGTGTGTGGAACCTTTCCACTTTGTTCCTAAATATTTCCTGTCAAGGACTATGAAAGGGTTGAGCTCCACATAATGGCACTACATTACTCCGTCACCTTTACCACTGAATTTTGGCCAACACTTGTCATTTGTCACAGTATCAGAAAAGTGTGATAGTTTTCCCTTTTCGTTTTCCTTGTTAATTTTCACACTGCTGGTTTTTTCTCTTTAATTACATTGATTTCACACTTCTGATAAACTTTATTGGTAATTACAGGCATCACTATATTTTTCCAGATATTTGGGGTATGTCACTTATGATTCTGTGTTAAGTATGATGTTGGTTTCTGGACCAAGGTAATTTATGTGTTTAGGTTAGGAAAGTATCCATTTATTGCAATAATAATAATTATTATTATTATGCTAATTATAATTACTATTGTTAGTGGTAACGTCTCACTCTAGCCTTGAGTGACATAGAACTCACTCTGTAGCTTAGGCTGGTTTCAAACTCATGGTGATGCTCCTAGCTGAGTGGATTTTAGCTATGTGCCACCCACTTATTCATTGTTTTTTTGTCGATATGTTTATCAGAAGACCATCATTTTGATTCAGTGTAAGTTAATGCTACTCTTAGTCTTTTTTCTTTCGGACACAGCTTTCTCCTATTTCTTCTTTCTGTCTCTTGAGAAATAATTTTCTGACAATATTTATGCTTTATTCTGTGACTTTATCCAGTTTTTCCTTGCCTTCCTGGTAAGGTGAATCTTACAGTTGAAACCCACAATACAATGACTGTTCCTTGTAGATCCACATTGAGTTCTAGTCATGGTTGCCTCTCTGTGTGCACAGGATCTTAAACACATTTGCCATTGGTGTTTGGAGATTTGTGTCTAGCATGAAAGCAAACAGTGACTTTCTTTTTGTGCTAACCTTCTAGTTCCAGTCTGTGCTTTCCCCATGAACAAAATTTTGCTTTCATATTTAGACCAATATTTTCTTCCATGTTGCCCTGAAGTTATTGCTTGCCTTTGATTTTTTTCTCATTAAGAAAATTGCATTCCCTCTTACTTTCTTATATACTGAAATTTAAATTTAAATTTAACATCTTCATGGAGAATGCCCACTGTAGAATTTATCTACCAACAAGACAAATGTTTTTACCAATAAAATTTTAAATTCATGTAGTATTACAATTGACACTACACATTTTTTAGTATATCACTATTTTTTTCAGCCTAATATTCCATATTTCTTCCAGGCAGCAGTGGCTTATTATGCCTTTGTTTCTTTTGTTTTCTCTACTGCCCATCCCTTCTTCTCCCTCATGCTTACAAGGCCTTGGTAGTTTAGAGTTCCTTATGGGTGATGGTTTACATTAGTTCATCCAGAAGCTTCATAAATGAGTCAACATCTTGGATTAGTCCTTTGTCATCTTGATTTTATGTGCAGAGAAAAGACCCCATTGAAAGTATTACCAATGGAAGTCACTGATTCAAGATCTCCAGGTATAATTTCTGGCTTATTTGTAGGACCCTTGAATTTCTTTCCTGTCTTTTTAAAGTATCTTTTTGGTATTAATTCCTTTCCAATTCCAAAATCCCTTATCTCCTCTTTAGGATTAGGGTTAGGAAAATGTCCAATTTACCTCTGTGCTATAAGAAATTCCAGTCAAACCTACTCACAGGCACACATGATGCCCTGACTCTGATTATCTATCCATGACTGAAAACCTTAACAACTGAACTTCAGATTTATAATTCTGGCACTTAAGTTGCTCCATGATCTCAGCACATGTCCCCAAGTCTCCTTGGGGGTGAGCAAGCCTCAGTGTAGCTATGTGGATGTAATTGATCTGAGGGTTCAAGGCTGGCATCATCCCCTGATTCTTATACCTTTCTCTAGCATTTCCTTAAATTGGGCTTCTAACTTTTAAGAGGACCCTTGTGTTGTACTCATCCTTGTGGGCATATGAAGACTCAGACTAGATGTATCTTTCTTGAGGAAAGGGCTTGATCGATGCATACTTTTTGGTTCTCAATGGGTCATAGGCACTCCAGAATGATATTGCCTATAAGACTAAATCTATAAATTGCAATTAGTAATTCTCACCCTTGCTCACTGTCCAGGGGCATGGATGTGCATTATTTGAAGGAGTTATCACACCAATACATGGAACCACTTCAACATGCAAACCGGTTTTATTTCATTCATGAGCAGATGAGTGCCTATGCCCACAGTGTTCAGAATCCATTTGAAGAAAGAACTGGATGCCTTTTTGAAGCTCCCTGTTTTTAAATGGAATATAATGTGGGATGTTTCATTTTTGCCTGAGGAAATGTAGACAAATGAAAGGGCTGACTGAAAAAAAAAGGCAAAATATATTTTATAGCCATGTATAAATTCAAACATGAAAGCAGTTAGTGACTCATATCACAGGCCAAAAAAAGTCCTCTGGCCTGGCATTAGAAGAAATTGTATGTCTTAATTATCTTGTGGGCCTTATTAAAATGGTAAGCCAGTTCCTCTCTGTTACATGTGTTAAGAACCACTTCTCACAGCTCAATAAATAACGATGGTATAATCATTGAGAGGTACTTAAAAGTTTCACAAGAAAAGATCCCAGGGGAGGGGCTATCTCCATATAGGACTAGAATTTTACTCTCGCCTGCCAACAAGGTTGGCTGTATGAACAGGCAATATTTTACATCTTTCAGGGATTTCGAAAGCTCCCATATCAGCATTGCAGTTATACACCTGTAATAATGAAAACTGGGGTCAGGAGGACTATCTGTCATTATTTTATCAAGTGTCCCATCATTGGATTGTGAGGCAAATGCTAAAGTGTTTAAATAAGCATACTGGTGGAGTGGGGAAGATAGGACTGGGTAACCATGTTTTAGAAATCTTCATCTCAGATGAGCACAAATGAAAGATTAGTTTAACAAATGAGGGTCCTTGTTTTGTAGCTGGGAATCACGCAGGGGTGAAGGAACAAAATGACTCTGGATGCTACCTATGGAGTCTGTTAGAATCATGTGTGTCCAGCCCAAATATTTTTCTAAAACAAATACTTCTTCCCCTTTAAATATCAGAAACTGTAGGAGTGAAACAGCATCATCAACAGCAAGCCATTTAACACATTCTTCATGCTTCCTGCCCTTAGCAATTACAGGACCCTTCTCCCAGAACATGTGGGGATAGAAGTCAGTGTGCCTGTGAGTTGAAATGAGGAAAAGTACATTTTTGTTCTCACCCCAAAGAGAAAATTTTTTGTCAGTAATGAGTGTGAGGAACACACCACAGAACCAAGATGTATAGTTATTTTCAAATGTGCTATGCTATCTCACAATATAATAACAATTAGTATACTGACTTAAGTTTAATAGGAACATAATCATTCATTAATAAAAGTATATGTTTCAATGTACCACAACTCTGATTTTAAAATCACTTCCACAGTAAAGGAATTCTTTGGATTACTGAGAACTATCTCTCAGGTGTTCAATGATATTATAAAATGGTTTCACAAGCCTCATTGGATTCCTGAATGCTCATGGTACAGAAAGATACACAGAATATTTGATTAAATAATGCCTTATGACATTTAGGCTTCTTTTATCATTAATTTTTATTCCTATCCAAATATACATATTTAAAATTTGTTTAAGCATTGTTATTTTTAAAAGAATAAAATTTATTTCAAAGGAAGAGGTAAACAAAAACAGACTCCTCGTGGAGGGGGGAGGGGGGTCTAGAGCTGGAAAAATCTTATTTTCTTAATTGAAACTAATCTTCTCAAAAAACATTAGTTTCCTACTGCAGTATTTATTAGAACAGATTACATTGAAATTTCTTCTAAGCATGTTTATTACCACTTCTAAAATACTAAATTAATGTTTTCCTCATGTAAATAAAGTTCATTATTTTTAAACAACAAATTTAGTACCTTACTACTAAGTTGGCTTCCAAAGCTTCTAACTTCCTACCTGTTGTGGTTTGAATCAGATGTTTCTGACAAACTCAAGTCTTGGCATATCTGGTCACCAGCTGATGGCCATTTGGCAGGAGGACCCTTGCTGGAGCAGGTGTGCTGTTCAGGGCGAGCAGCTTCCCATGGGCAGAACTCAGCTAACCTGCTGCTGTTTCCACCTGCTGTGGAAGAGGTGATGTCTAGCCTCTGCTCATGCTATGCTTTCCCCTGCCCTCATGAAGCTTCCCCTTGAGACTCTAAGCCAAAATGCAAACTTTCCTCTCATCCGTTGCTATTGGTCGGGTGCTTTGTCCCAGCAACAAGAAAGCAGCTGCAACACTATGTGTGTTCTTCACAAACTTCATCAGTTTTTTATGAAGCAAACAGGCCTTATGGCATTACTCTTAAATGGGGAACAAAAGAGAGCAGAGATGTACACACTTTACACTTTATCCTTAAGCAAATTAAAGCAGATTAATTAAATTTGTAGCTGTTCGTGAATTATGTGTACATTGCCTATAGAGAGCAAAGCACCTTATAATTGTGCATTGTACATAGAAATTGTATTTCTTTATTTAAAAATAAACGAGACAAATTCCTGGTATGAAATAGGATTTCTTCTTAGCAAATAATATGCAACTTATTTTGAATTAAAGAGTAAGTAATTTAAAATTAAGAACAATGTCTCAGATACAAATTTTGCATTAGTTGGCTATTTGAACATCTTACATAGCTTTGTCTAGACATTGTAGAGAGCAATGTCAGCATCTGAGAATTAGGTCACATGAATAAAATGAAACATGCAAGTCAAGCTGCACTTACTACGCTGCCTACGTCATACTCTTTCTGTGAGTGGAGGCCTCATCAAGTTTTGTGAGGCATTACACTGCAGAGATCAGGTCGAACTACTAAGAATACAACTCTTTAAGTCTCAGTTTGCAAAAAGCCCACGATTGCTTTTTCCCTTTGCGGTGGGTGCTGGTTTTCAAATCCTGCTGTAGCTCTGACCCAGTGGTGGCCAAATGATCACATCTCATTATATAGTATATATGTATTGTATATATCTTCTCAACCACAGTGTAAGTTACAAGCAATTATCTTTCTGTCTCCTCAATGTAATTACATCGCGATCTGCAAGGACACATAATTGTACAGGTGATTCCATATGGAATAGTGATGGCTTATGGGATACGGGAGAGTTTGGGAGCCTTTTGCCAGCAAGCAGCTGGGTGGTCTCTTTGGGAGGAACATAGACCTTAACATAAGGGTTATGTCGGAGGGAGATTTGTAACCCAGACGTGACGTTGGACCTCCAATAGAACTGCCTGTCCATTTGAAATCCTAACTTCAGCATCAGATGGCTCTCCATTTTCCATTTTCAGAAATTGGAATATCTATGAGAGAAAAGGATAATTTCCTTTAGGATTAAGGAATCTTTCATTTGTCATTTTCCGATTCTATGTCTGGCTTTATGTGGGCCCTGGAAAATGGAACCTGGGCAAGGAAGCTTTGCAAGCAGTCACCTTCATCCTCTGAGCCATCTTCCCAGCCCATCCATTTTCAGATCTATACACCTAATAAATACCTATTGTTTGAATATTCACAGGTTTATATTAATCTCTGTGTTCAAAGAAAATCGACTTGGTTTAGAAAGAAAAATTCAAAACAAATATTACATGTATCTTTTAAAAATATTTTTATTTATTTGAGGCAGTGAGAAAGAGAGGGAGAAAGAGAGAGAAAATTAGGCACTCCAGGGTTTCTTTCTGCTGCAGTCAAACTCCAGGCACAGGTGCCATTTTGTGGATCTGTCTTTACATGGGTGCTGAGGAATCAAACCCAGGCTGTCAGGCTTTGCAAGCAAGTGACATTAACTGTGGGGCCATTTCTCCAACCTCATATATGTTTTCTTTAACAAGAGACAAGCATATAAGCAGCATGTTGACTGTCCACGTTGATGGGATAATTTTCTGAAATTTCTCAAAAGAAGCAGGTTTTGCTTAGCTAATTCTCAATACCTTCTAAGATAGACTCTGAGGTTCTAGAGTTCGTCCAAATGGAAGTCAGAGGAAAAACCCGATTTAAAGCTCAGATTTAAAGCTGATGCAATTGAAATTTTCATTGCCATTCTCTGCTTAGCTTCATGAGCTGGCCATCCTGTGTGCAAATGAATGTTTTGTGTACTTCTTATGGGAGCATGTTTTTCACACCAAACCAGCATTTTTGTAATGTCAAAATACGAATGTATTTAGAGCACTAAGGTCTTCAACCGAGTGGAAGTTGTGGGGTGGTGGGGGAATTAGAATGAAAGAGTGAAAGTAGAGGAAACCATGAAGACAAAAGACAAGATGCTTGCTTGGTGAGCTTTTCATGTGAACTTCATAAAAGCATGCATTTACAGAGTTCATCTCCTGGTCTTGCCCATGATTGTGAATTTTTGCAACTTTTTGTCTTGAGATGATTTGGAAAAAAAAGTTTTTGATGAATTTCAAAACTAGCCTTGCCTCCCAAGAGAATAGTTTGAAAACTCAGTAGCTCACATAGCTTATCAGTCAACAAATGTCTTTTTTATTCTCTTTTACTGTTACATACTAGTATTTTCTTTTTATTTATTTATTTATTTAGGAGAGAGAGAGAGTAGATATGCATTGCAAGGGCCTCCTGCCATTGTAAATGAACTCTAGATGCAGGCACTGCTTTGTGCATTTGGCTTTACGTGGTTCCTGGGGATCAGACTTAGCAAGCAAGTGTCTTTCTCCACTGAGCCTTGTCTCCAGCTCCAATACAAATATTAGTATTTTTCTATTTATGAATCTGCCTTCCTTGAAAATATTCTTATGATTTATTTCTCTGGAAATGAATATCCATAAATAGGTAGACATGTCAATGAATAGATGGATATTACAGAGGCAAATCTCTTTAGTTGCTTTATGATGAATGTAGACAGGCAATGCTCTTAAATGGCTTCCTTCTTCACAGGTCATATCAGGGGCTGTAAAGATGGATCAGCAGTTAAGGCTCTTGCCATCAATGATCATATCAATCACATGTCTGTGGGGACATTTTTACTACAGAAATGACTAACAGAAAATTCTCTGAAATCACTTTAATGACCTTTTCCAATAGTTCTAAGTCAGTAATTAGCATTTCCTTTTAGGCCTTGAGTTCCATGATCCATGATGGTTTCTTTAACTCTAAAGTCCTTTGCTAGTAAGATATTCCTTGTTTATTGGAGGCATTGTCCCCCATCAGGCCACAGCGGACGATTTTGTGCCTATGGAAATGTCGCCCGGTCTACTTTTGACCTTGATAATAAACTTAATGGAGGTGGTTTGTGAGTTTTTTCTGTGTGGCACCCCAACTTCCGGGGCTCCAGTAAAATAAACCAGCGTTTCAAATGAATGTCACTGTGCTCTAGTTAGATAGGAAACAAAGCTTTTGGACTTATATTGACACTGGAAGAGACTGAGTTAAATGGGAATTATTATTTTTTCCCTCACAACTAAATGATTCTCTATTCTAATTTGTGGAATTACTGGACTGTTACCAGGAAAAGTTATTTTAAGTATTTGCCTGTTAATGGTACCAAAACCCATAGCTTAACAAGTTTTCATCACATTCAGATGTTTAATTGCTTTCCTGCTAACTTTATTAAACTCTTGCAACTATATGAACTTGGTTTTGATATACCTTATATTCTTTTTGTAAATACATAGGAGTGTTTTGCTTCCTTTTCTTGAAGAACTCCACTTTATTTAACTTTCCAAGGGCTCTAATTCATGACTGGAATTTGAGCTTGTTTCCTATCCCTGATTTACAGTAATATTAAAACAGAATTGATGGCACAGAAGGCAGGGACCATCTTAGCTCAGCTATGGAGCTAAGCAGGGTCTTCTAAGGAAAGAACCGGGGTCTCAGAGGGTGCTGTCCCTCGGGGGAGTGCTTGCAATGTGCTCAGTTCCAGTATCAACTACACAGCGATTCTGAAGACTTAGAGAAAAAATAAACACGCAAAGTACCCCGTGAATAATTTCATAAAAACATATAAACTAACTCATTGTGATGGTTTGATTCAGGTGTGTGTCCCCCACAAACGAATGTGTTCTGAATGCTTGAACCCCAGCTGATGGCAGTCTGGAAATTGGAACCTTGTTGGAGGTGTGTTGTTGGGGGCAGGCTTATGGGGGTTATAAGCCAGCTTTCCCTTGCCAGTGTTTGGCACACCTTCCTGCCGCTGTTTCCAGTGCTGTGTCAGAGGTGATGTCCACCCCTCTGCTCATGCCATCGTTTTCCCTACCGTCATGGCACTTCCCCTGGAGTCTGTAAGTCAAATAAACCCATTCCTCCACAAGCCACTTTTGTTTGGGTTCTTTCTGCACAGCAACTAGAAGGTTGACGACAACACTCATGAATAAATGTTTTAAAAATATTACTTGCTTCAATAATATTTTTGATGGATTGGCCTCAATAGAACCTATTATTAGAAGTAATTGACCTATTTATTATTACTTTTTTGAAACCTAGCTACTGGAAAATCACATATGTCATTTATATCATATTTCTATTGGACAACCCTGATCTAGAGGTTAAATAAATGGGCTTTATTGGAAGTCCTTGATTCTCTTGCCAGCATAGTTTGGCTCTGGATGAGACATTTAATCATAAAAGTCCTCAGTTTCTTCATCTGTGAAATGGGGATAATAACACTTCCCACTTACTGACGTCACAGGGATGTTCCTATAAGGATTAATGACCCAGAGCTTGTAAATACCGAGTTCTTTGGATCTTCTACAGTGAAACTACATTTTTTTCTTTTTAATTTCCCCAGGGACCAGACTATGCGAATAAACAAGCAGAGTGCATGGGAAGACACCCACACACTCACATAGTTTTAGCTCAGTTTTGCCTTTAGTGAATTTATAGTGGCTACAAACTGTGGGGGAGGGGAGAGAGAACCATGAGCTGAAAATGCCAAGCACCTTTGTCAAGCTTGATTAAACTTCATGAAGCCTAGTATCTAAAAACAAAAATGGCCATGGTGGTCCATTAACACTGGACTGCTAATTATTGAAATTATAAGGACATGGGTAGTAAGAGTTCATAATATAGTGCAGGACTTTTTTGTATATTTGAAATTCTCATCATAAACTATTTTCCATAAGAAACCAATGATCCTGCTAGCCTGTATAATCTGTTACTTTTTCTCACGTGAGCTTTATCTTTGTGGAGTGATGGCTTCCTTCCCAATAAATTATATACCCAAAACTATTCTGCCACAAAGCTTTTCTCAAAACTTAAAGTTATGACAAAGTTCACTTTCATCAGTAACTTGCAGCAAAGGGAGGGATCCAAAACGAGAAACAGCACCGCCCTCCATGAAGCACTTGCAATCAGCAGTGAACCAGGATGAGTAAATAAATAAAAGAAATAAGACTGAAGAACCAGGAAGGGTAAATTGAAAACATCCTAATTGTGATGTTAGCATTGATTTCTCTTGATAGCCCTTTCTCCTATTTGAATCCAAGGATTTGATTGTCCTCTGATATCAGATTTGATAATGTGGATATGAAGCATGCGGGTTCCCCCCCCCCTTTATTCAGCAGGGAGCTTCATGTTGCCAAAATGGAGCCAGGCTCTTCCTGAAACACAGGAAACAAGGAGGATTTTCACGTCTGAAGAAGCAGAGAGCCTGGGCTGCTGGAGCCAGCTCACTCGTGCTGAGTGCCCTGTGCTTTCCTGTTCCTTTGCTTTGTACGACGTGGAAGTCCTGTTTGATGTCTAAATCTGAGGATGCCGAAAAGCCTGCATGCCAAAGCCTGAATTTATATCCGTAAGGTCATATCCTTTATGGCGAGGCATTCTCTGGAGCCATTGTGATAGGATTTTTTGGGAATGTATCAATGTCAGCAATTATATTTATACATTGATGTCAGCTGAACTATCCCCCAAAGGATGATAGCGTTGGTTGGGGGCCAACAGAAGTTGCTGTGTGTAGGTAGGAGGAGGCGGTTTCATACAGAACTGGAATAATAGCTCTAAGTCCTATGGTGAGATAGTGATAATTATATGTACTTGCCTAGTGTGCTAAGGAAACTTGACATCATTCTGCTGTGCCCACTGCTTTCTAGAAGGCAAGTACCTGAAAGTCCCCTGTTGCAGAAGGAAATGCCTGGAGAAGGTAAGGGTCTTGGTTCAGCCACGCAGGTTGTTGTGGTTATAGATGAGGGTAAAATATTGAATGGACACCAGAGAGACAGTCTGAGTCTTTTAAGGACATTAAGAGAATATGAATTATGATATTGTATCTAAGATAGGAGCCCGAGGCTGAACCCATCCTTTGCCTAATCTTTCAGGTCAGAAAATGTGTTGCATCAAAATGGAACCCTTGTTTTCCTGACTGGGGAAAAGCCCACGACCATGTGGCACCTGAAGCCTGAAGGCCAAAGGCACGACATCTTGTTGCAGGATTAAGGTCTTTTCTGCAGAAAAACGCCATGAAAGCTAGCTGAGCATGCAAGGGGAAAGCCTGGAGGAGGATGCGTGAGTCCCTGTCAGTGTAAAAGAAAATCACAGTGACCATAAAGCACAATGACACCAAAACCCCCAGAAATGTCAAATCAAATGAGCAGTGTAGGTGGCAAAGGTATATTTGAGTTCTGTGGCATTCTATCATTCTACCTAGCAGCTGGCTGGAGCCTAACAATTTATGAAATAGTGTTATTTGTGTTAGGGAAACAGAGGGAATTTATACAAAGTTAGATGAGGGATAAAAATGTGGGTGGGGGCTCAGTCATTATGGCTCCATGTCATTGGAGGGAACTTCTCAGGGACAGAAGTATTTCTGATTCTCAATTGGTTTTCTGCTGAATGAACTGGAGAGAACTTGGAAGCATCTATTTGTCAGGAATACATCCCAAATATTAGTGAGACCAGAAAGCCAGACGGGAGGGAAAGCCAAGGTCCCAATGTCTTATCAAAGGCTTCTCAGTGGAAAGCGAAGCTTGGGTTCCTAAAGACTTTCTGAGAAATGGGCACAATGTTTTTCAGAACTATTTACTTGAAAGGTGGGGACTTGGCACACTTGTCCTCACTCCTGTCCTCTCTGGTGGAGGGTTTCCTCTGGGGATGGCCAGAATCCCCGGATTGTAAAGCCAAGCAGTGGGGAACTCCCTGGAGCAGAAAGCAATAGGACATACACAGGCATGCTCACACTTGAGGGGGGATCATGAAGGGTTGAGAGAGCTCTGAACTCTGACTTGTCCAAGGTGTATGTGGCTCCCACTGGAAGTGAGGCATGAGAGTTCCTTACTTCACAAGCTGGTGGGTCCTGATCTTTGGTTGATCAAAACTTAAGAGAGCCAAACAGACACAGAGAAGAGCATTTTTCCAAAGGCTGAATGACACTGGAAGAGAGAGCAAGGCTGGTTTTAGAAACCCGAGGAAGTCTGTGAAGTCGGAGCACAGGAAGTGAACTGGTGAGTCAAGATAAAGTTAAATAGAATTATCAGAAGACAAATCACGACTAGCCCGGAAGTCATTCTGTGAAGTTTAAAATGTATTCTTCTAGAACTCAGAGTCTATAGTCCAGAGTGCGCCAGGAAGTTCCTTAATCATATATTTTTAATTGTCCAAAGGAGTGAAGTTGAGACAGACAACTATCTACTGTATAGCTGGACTTCAGCACTCTAAGGTCAAGTCCACAATATGATTGGGAGGGGATTTAGCAGAGGGCTGGGGCTCTTTGAAGATTAGAGCAGGGGTAAGAAAATCATCACGTCAGTAGCTCTGCCCTCCCATTGGGATGGTTCATTTCGCATCATACAGTGGGATGATTAGCAATGAAATAATCAAGTATGGCCAGAAGTAGCAAAACAAAGTCGAAAAATAGGAATAACCAAGAAGCCTGTTTGAAGAATGGACTTGAAGTCACTATTGACAAGCATGTCACTCAGGATATACCTTCAGAGGTCATCTATTCTTCCTTTTTTTGTTGAGACATTAACATTAATGTTACAGTGGTTGTGAAGCCATTTTAGAAAACAATGGGAAACAGGATATTACTTTCTTCTACTTTCATATTCCTATTTCTTCTTCACTTTATCATGCATCTGTCAGTACAATAGGATACATATATATATATACATATATACATATATATATTTCATGAACGAATACAGAACACAGATAGCTCTGTATTCATACATGTGAGCCCTTCCCCTCACACAAACACACACACACACATTGCTGTTTCTTGCTAAAGTTCTTTTTCCCCCTCATCCTAAAACTTTGAGTCAAAGCTAGGGCAGAGAGTTTGCCTGGGAGGTGATTTCAAGGAAAAGACTCGTGAGTGAGGAAATGAAACTGGCCAGGCAGGTCCATGGGTGGTGGGCACTTAGCATGTTGGTTGGCTGGAACCACCTGAAGCACGAGATAGAATGTACCTGCAATTTCTCATTGAGGTCTGTCTCTTGGATCCTTTGCACTCACTCTTCTCTTTATGTCTGAGGCTCACCCATGATGTCATCGATCACTGGTTTCTCCAAGCTGTTCCTCCTTAATGGAAGTTCAAGGTCCCTCTTCAATGCAGAGGAGATGGTAAGCCAGCAGGGGATACAGAGCTACAGGGGAAGTTGAGTCAGTGTGCTGCTTGTTATTCTTCAAAACCGTGGCTGAAAACCAAGCTGGGCCAAGTGGAAGTGAGCCAGGACATGGCTGGCATCATTTGAAGACCAATGTCCTTGGTGGAAGAGGTAGTGGATAAGAGACCTACAGTAGACTGAGAAAGCTCTAGTCATTATTTTTCTCTTTGCTCTGACAAAATCCCTGACAACCCACTCTAAGGAAGGAAGGAAGGGTTTATGTTGGCTCACAGTTTGAGGTACAGTTATCATGGCAGGGAAGTCAAGGTAGCAAACAGGTGAGGCAGCTGGATACATAAAGTCCACAGTCAGAAAAGATGGGGGTGGGTGGGTGGGGAGATTATCCTTTCAAAGCTCACTTTCCTCTTTTTTTATTTAGTCTGGGACCCCAATCCATGGGATGAGGCAGCTCACAGTTAGGGTTCCCACCTTAATGAACCTGAGTTAGAAACTCTCTCATAGAGGTGTCCAGAAGATTTGCCACCTAGGTGATTCTAGATCTGTCAAGTTGACGATGGAGATTAACCAGTCATGTGATTGATGATAAAGGCCTTGCAAGAAAGGGAGACCTATTGGGGAAAGGTCAAAGGTCATCCTGACCCTAGTGAACAGGCATGGTGGATTGAAAGGGTTGAATCTCTTGTAACATCTACAGATTTGTAGAGAAGGCATGTCTTGGTGGCTGATTTGATCCTCTGGCTTCAACTTGGGTGACACACATTTGGTAATGACAAGAACAAGCAGAAGGGAGAGGAGGTGGGACTGGATAGTGGACTCAGTTTAAAGGGTTCAGTGTGTGCACTGGAGAATGCTCTAGGAATTGATGGTGCTATCATTTGTTACCTAAAGCCTCTGAGGATTTGAGTTTCTATGACTTTAAAGATCTTTTCAAGTATAATAACCTAATAAAATTCTAACTTCAAAAAAGATCATTTTCGGGGCTGGAGAGATGGCTCAGCGGTTAAGGCACTTGCCTCCAATGCCTAAGGCCCCGGGTTCAATTCCCCAGTACCCACATGGGCCAGACCCACAAGGTGGTGGCCCTGGTGCGCTCTCTCTCTCTCTCTCTCTCTCTCTCTCTCTCTCTCTTTCTCTCTCTCTCTGTATCTCTCTGCTTGAAAATAAATCAATAAAATTTAAAAATTTAAAAAAAGATATAAAAAAAAAGATCATTTTCATTGTAGACTTAATCAGGCCAAGAGCCTGAACCTCATCAAAAAATCACCATCACTTTTCAAATGTAATTATTTTCTTTGTATGTTTTCACATATTAACAAAATTTTTTGAACTGCTATGTTAAAAAAAAAAGTAGACAGAGGGGGCGGAGCAAGATGGTGACGGAGTAACAACGTTGCCAGGACTCTCCGGAAAGGTTTGACCCCCTCAACTGGTATCCAGGCTTTGGACACCGGCCGAACCTGAGTTCGGACTCTCCCTCCCTCCCGAACCCCTGGGCTGAGCAGACGGGGTTCGGTGGAGCAGAGGGCCGAGCCCTCCCCCCCCCACTAGCTCCCGCCATTATCCCCTGGGGCAGATTCCAAGCTCTCCGCAGAGGTTTCATTGCAGGACTGAGACCCGGGCACCCGGCCTCTCCTCGGCATCGGCTTGGGGTCCACAGCAGGGTTCTCCAGCAGATCTCAGCTCTGCAGGAGAACACAGAGTGGGCTGGGCCTAGTGCATCCAGGGCGCAAGCCTTTGTCTCCTCGCGCGGGTTCGGATCCCCTGGCACCAATTGAGAGGCTTCCCCGTGGAAGCCTGTCCTCAGAGGCAGTCCCCTCCACCTTCAGACAAGGGAGAGAGTGTCTCTCCACGGAGGTTTGGGGTCTGTCTGCAATACAAGCCCAAGTTTGGGGCCGCCCAGCCGCTCCTCAGCTTCAAAACCACTGTGGGTTCCCGGCAGCTCTCCGCTCTGCAGGGGAGCACAGAATGGGCTGGGCGTAAAATCATAGCAGAAACCAAAAATCAAGAAGAAATACTAAAAACCTCAATTGAATCATTCAGTCCCAGGGTTGTCTGGAGGACAGACTTTCAGAAGTAGAAGACAAATCCGAAGGAATTAATAAGGATGTCATAGGTTTCAATAAATTCAAGAAATCAAATGAGCACAATTTGAGGGATCTATGGGATACAATAAAGAGGACCAATATTAGAATCATTGGGATCCCAGAGGGAGAAGAAGACCAGGCTAAGGGCATAGTAAATATCTTCAAC
>PVHP010004215.1:61098-72767 GCA_004024765.1 Zapus hudsonius | reverse complement strand
ACCTGGAATTCACTATGTAGTCTCAGGCTAGCCTCAAACTCACAGCCATCCTCCTATCTCAGCCCCCCTGAGTGCTGGAATTAAAGACATGTGCTACCATGCACAACTTCTTTTTCCTTTTTCAAATTATTTGTGTGTGTGTGTGTGTGTGTGTGTGTGTGTGTGTGTGTGTTTGTACATACATGTACCAGGGTCTCCTGCCCCTGCTAATTAACACCAGACACAGGTACCACTTTTTGTACTAGAGAATTGAATCCCGGCCAGCAGACTTCACAAGTGCCTTTAACTGCCAAACTGTCTCTTAAGTTTCATGTTTCTTTTTTATGTTTACTTTTTGTTACTTGTTGATTTCTTAAGCAGGGTTTTACTATAGCCCAAGCTGACCTAGAACTTATCTTTGGTTCAGGCTGGCCTTGAACTCATAGTGATCCTCCTACCTGAGTCTCTTGAGTACTGGGATTAAAAGCATATGCCACTAAGCCAAGCCTCTTTTCCTTTTCTATTTTCTTTTTTAATTAACAAATTTAGAAAATTTGTAAATATTAATTAATTTGCAAGAAGAAAGAGAATGGACATGCCAGGGCCTCTTGCCACTGCAAACAAATCCAGATGTATGTACCACTTTATGCATCTGGCTTACGTGGGCACTGGGTAGTTGACCCCTGACTGGCAGGCTTTGCAAGGAAGCACCTTTTACCACTCCCTCTAGAAAATGTTTTGTGAAACAGGGTTACACTACGTAGCCCAGGGTGGTTTTAGCCTTGCCTTGTAGCAAAGTCACTTTGCTACAAAACTAGACCGGGTTTTGCTGCCTCTGTTCTGTGAGTCAGTTCCTGTATGTACAGAGCTTCTGACAGACAGCCTGGAGAACAAGGAGAGATGGAACCCTGTCATCTGATTTGGTTCCAGGGCCGCACTCTCTCACAGTGGGAGTCCTGGGATGATTCCAGAAGGTAACGGAGCATTTCTGGATGATGCTCACAATGTTAGCGAGTGGCGAGAAGTCCTCACAGGTGAAGAGATCCCCTTTGAATTTGAAGCCAGAGGAAAGTTAAGACACAGGTAAAATATGGCTGTTTATTCTTTTCTGTGAAAGGTAAAAAGTGAATGTTAATATTCTCTAGTGTTTTCCTTTTCACTTATTAATGATTTATTGTTAATAGATACTTACAAGACACTTTTATAATACAGGCTGTCTTGGCGTCCTGGAAATTCGTGTCCATTTCCATTTGGTTGACACATGTGGAGATAACCTGTGTGTTCCACATAGGTTTTATTTCAAGCATAGAGACATTATAACATTCATGTTCTCTGGTTTCCAATGTGCAGGGTGACATGCTTCTCTGACACAGTGCTCCAAGCATGATGATCTCAGTCTTAAAATCCCTGTGTGTGACACAGCATTTTCAGCAAGTGGACAGGCTCAGGAACAGACCCAACGTTAGTACCTAGGGATTCAAGGCAGTATGAGAAGAATTTTTTGAGGGGTGCCACTAGCTCACATACTCCTGAAGCAGCCAGCCAAAGGATTGGAGTAACTGGGGAAAAGTTCATGTCTGGTTTCTGAGAGATTATAAAATGTCAGTGAGGTGTCCCATTGTTGGTAAACATTTTTCAATGGAGGGGCTGTCCCAATGGTATGAATAGGTGAAGACTTAGTGTCTGAGCCTCAGATTGCTTTCAAGCTGAGACGAAGTGGAAGAGCTGTGGCTCAGCCTTGCATAGTCACATGCTTCTTGGGGCTCAAGTCTGGCTCTGCAAACCTCTCCCACAACTGAGTGCTTCTTCCTCTTATATAGCTTTGTACTATATGCTTTTCCTTCTGACTGGTGAGGGTTTTGAACATGGGGTCTCTGGGAACTTTCCAGGGGGAATGGGAAGATCCCTATGCCTGGACACAGTTCCCACATGGCTTAGGTTGACAGTATCTCTGAGGAGCCAAGGAGTCTTGCCTCTTGCCTCTCAATCTCAGTAGCAGCTCCGTTTTCATGTTCTCTAACCCACTGCAAGTCCCACTGTTCTGCTTGAACTCATCAAAATAAATGCCTTTTTTTGGGCATTTTCCCTTTGGCACACTATACCCCCTCTCTGCCTCCCTCCTCCCTTCCTGTCAGCCTCAAATTCAGTTCCCTTATTTCAGCCTTCTGGCTTGAATTAGGGAAAATCTAAAATAGAATTAAATGTGCAATTTCCTCCTGTTCCTTCTGTTCTGCCCACTGCCTTCTGCTCCAATTTCAGCTGAGCACTTCAGCTCTGAAATGCTGAGTCTCTTGAATGCCTGTCTGTGGTCATATAGGGCCTCAGCAAAACAATTGGATATGGTCCCGAGAGAAGGATATTCAGCAGAGGAACCAAGAAGAAAAAAACTTTGTTTTCCCACAAGCATGGTTACATGTATGATTCAACGGCTAGTGCTTTTCACCAGCACACTGTAGTGATCTTCGCTGACATCATTATTTTATGAAGGTGGGGCTGGTAGGGCTATACAGCATCTCATGGTTTGTACAAGGGGAAGGCACACACCCCTTTTGCTCAAGCTCTCCAGATCTTACAACTAATGCTGCAGGTGTAAAACCCAGTTAAATTGTTCTCTCACGTTCCCCTGCTTCCTATGTCATGATACAGTACATCAGACTGGGGTCTTTGCTTCTCCTTTCCTTTTCTTTCCTTCTGAGACTGCTTACTATACCCTTTCTGTGTCCTGCCGGACAGACACACCCATGACCTGCGGATCCATCAACTACAAGTGAGAGTGAATGGCTGGGAGCAGGTGAGCCCAGTGTCTGTGGACAAGGTTGGGACCTTTTTCCGATACGCAGCACCAGACAAAAATTCTTCCTCCTCTACGGTAAGTGGCTGCTGCAGAGTGCTACGTTCAGTGGCACAGCTGTGTCACCCCACACCCCAGTGTAGCCAGGCTGTCAAACAGTGGAGCCTGTAATCAACTCACTGCAGTGAAGGCTTTCACTTCCCCCAAGTTCTAGGAAGAAATATCAGATTATCGGTCTAGTCACAGGCACTGGTAATCAATATTCAGATAAGCTAGTAGGAAATGATATGTAAAACTGACCGCAACCTGTGAGCTCACCTGGGCAGATGTCTTATGCTCAGATGAGTACAGTTAGCCCTCACATCTGTGGGGGTGAGACTGCTAGCCTCATTATCAAAATCCTTAGATTAAGTGATGGAGGATCTGCACGTAATCTGTGCGTGTCTTCCATAGGTTTTCAATCATCTCTAGATTACTTGTGATAACTGTTATGATAGTGATCGCCACACTGTATTACGCGGAACGGAGAGATGGAAAAAGAGTTTGTGCATGTTTGGCACAGGTGTGACCATCATAGGTCTAACTCTATCGAACATTACCTAGGGTCAGTTGAGTGTGCATATGAAACCTGTGTGTATAGAGGGCCAACTATATTGGCTTAGGACATATTGTCAAACTTCTTGACTTACATACTTTTTCATATTACAATGCTCTTCTTTGGTCCTGTTAGCACTCTGTCTCCACATCCTTCTATGTTGCACAGAGTTATAAAGATATCCCTTGTCATTTATTTTCTGATCACAATATGCTCACACAGCCTTTTGCCAGTTTCCTCCAGCTTGTTTGCTATGGGCTGCAGGGCCTGCAGGAAATGATGCCAGCAGCTCTCCTGCTTCCTCTGCACAGGTGGAGGCCAGTGCCCTGCTGATGGAGCTGCCATGGCTGCTCTTGCTTGATACTTAGGTTTCACTGGGCAGCTGATTGACTCGTGGATATCCAGTGATGAGGTGGAGGCTGCAGCTTTCCCCTAGAACAGTGTTTATGGGGAGGTTAAACCTCTTTTTTTCCAGATTGTTTTTCTGCCTAAATGCCTGCCAGGCAACGAAAGGAAAAGATCTTCCCACATATACCTTTCCCTTGCATTGATGAGAGATTTTGCACACATTAACATGTTGTGGACTGAATACTTTCCCCATATTATTCGAGAAACGATGTTTTATCTTTACAGTAGACGTATTGCCCCTAAAAGCATTTTCTTTTTTTTTTTTAACTTTTTTTTTTTCAAGGTAGGGTCTTGCTCTAGTACAGGCTGACCTGGAATTCACTATGTAGTCTCAGGGTGGCCTTGAACTCACGATAATCCTCCTACCTCTGCCTCCCGAGTGCTGGGATTAAAGGTGTGCGCCACCACGCCTGGCTTTTTTAAACATTTTTATTTCTTTTTTAAAAATATTTTATTTATTCATTTTTAAGCAGAGAGAGAGAGAGAGAGAGAGAGAGAGAGAGAGAGAGAGAGAGAGTAGTACCAGGGCCACCACCTTGTGGGTCTGGCTTATGTGAGTCCTGGGGAATTGAACCCAGGGCCTTAGGCACAGGAGGCGAGTGCCTTAACCACTGAGCAATCTCTCCAGCCCCCTAAAAGCATTTTCAAATGCTACCCTTTCAGGCAAGTTGGATTGTCTTTCACTTTAACAATACCTGTTCTTAGGTCTGTGCTGACTCTCTGACTTGTGGATTTTTCTTAGATTGGCAGCCCTGGCAGCAGAACAAACATTATACACCCTCAGGTTTACGTGAGTATTATTATTATTATTGTTATTATTATTATTTTTTCAAGGTAGGGTCTCACTCTAGCCCAGGCTGACCTGGAATTCACTATGTAGTCTCAGGGTGGCCTTGAACTCATGGTGATCCTCCTACCTCTGCCTCCCGAATGCTGGGATTAAAGGCGTGCGCCACGCCCGGCTACATAAGTATTATTTTCCCGTTGTCATTGTGTGCATTGACTATAATACACACAGCACCCGGACCACATACCAGTGTGTGTTTTGTGATTAGAGGACTTTATGATTATGTGAGACTGGAATTTGTCCCACCCTTCTCTGTTAATGATACCTTCCCATTCCATGATCTTGTAAGAAAGTGTTTTCCCCTCACTTGGTTATCTGTAATTAAGCATTACAGTGAAAAAGAACAGGCAAACATTTTGGCCCAAGGTTTTTTTTTTTTCTTTCTAAGTTGAAATAGCAATTTGTCCTCTAACGGCCATGCATTTCATATGTTGGGTCCAGAGGTCACACAAGGAAATATGAAGGAAAAATAGTAAAATTATTTTTCCCACTTGGCTTTTGAAATATTACCACAAAGTGACATTAAAGACCTGTTTTCAGGCTTTTGTTGATAGTTTCTTCTTTGTGATGATCGCAAGCTTTGAAATATGAAATTTCAGTTAGGCTTGGAAGCAACCATATGAAAATTTGCAACAGTTGTCAATGGCCTTGACTTTATCTGAGCTCTTTTGGGAGCAGGACTGGGGGCAGGGGTTGAGCCTCAGTGATGATTTGAGCCCAGGAATGTGTCCCTCTAAAAACACTCCAGAAAACGAGACTTTGCTTTTTGACTTGGACTTCCAGGAGGTCTTGATGGAAAGCAGAACTCTGTTTTATTGCTTATTAGGCTGGTTTTCATATACTATTTGCTTTAATAAAAAAAAGTTGGTGGAACGAAACACTTGGATATGGTGTCATTTATGTTCCTGGTAAATTGACATTGTCAGTATGTTCTGGACTCTCATTCAAACATTAATGCTGCCAGAGACCTCTTTGGTGCATTTGATGTGAGATTTTGTTCTTAAAAAGATTGCTGTCCCCTGGTAGCAGCACTAAAAGGTGTTCACTGTGTGTGAATACACACAAACATAACAGGGTTGCTGCAACCAAAGACCAAAACTAAATGATTTCCCTTCAGTATGTCGAGCTTCTTTTATAAACATGACCCTGGTGTCACGTTTATAAGAGTGATTAGAAGCCGCTGTGGTAGTGCATGTCTTTAACCCTAGCACTTGAGAGGCTGAAGCAGGAGGATTACTGTGAGTTCAAGGTCAGCCTGGGCTGGTGTGAGACCCTGCTTTAAAAAAACAGAAGAAGTGGCTCGTGGCACATGTCAGTAATTCCTACTATTTGGGAAGTGGTGGCAGGAAGATGCGAGGTTCAAGCTCATCCTCAGCTACATAGTGAGCTGAAGGCCAGCCTGGACTACATAGATTCCAAACAAAACAAGTTACTGAGCAAAATCTGGGAGGGTTACTATGAAGAAAGAAGTTTATTTTGAAAGTTCTTTGAAATAGAAATGTTGGTTTTCTGTAGGCATGTCAAGGAATAGTAAGTATGTGGGCCCCAAGAGCTAAGTTGAGTGACACTGAAAAAAGTCATTTGCTCCTGAGAAAGAAACACCAATTAGATGACTCTTTCTGATCCAATGTTGTATTTTATCAAAACAAACCTAAATCCCCAAAGACCTGTGTTTTCTGTGTGTGTTTGGGTAGGACTCCACCCATTGCTGGTGTTCAGGGAATGTTTCCTCAGTATTAATCTGGAAGGAAATTCATTCCATGTCTTGCAAAGTCCTGCCTTGGTGTTTCTAATTTTAGTTGCTTCAGGTGATCATTATTTTATTCCCTCCAGTAGAGCTGAAAGTGAGTCTTGGCTACAGTTTTGTTATGAGGGCTGAATTTTTAAGAACTTCTAGCAGGTTATTAAAAAAAAAAAAAAAACTTTTTTGTTGTTTTTTTGAGGTAAGGTCTCACTCTTGCCCAAGCTGACCTGGAACTCACTCTGTAGTCCCAGGCTGGCCTTGAACTCACAGTGATCCTTCTACCTCTACCTTTTGAGTGCTGAGATTAAAGGTGTATACCACCATGCTCAATTTTTTTTTAAACTAAATCACAGAAAATTTGAAAACTTGGGGATAGGTCATTTTACGTGAAGTTCTGTAAGGGTGTAGAAGATTCAACCCCCGTGCTACATATGTGCTTCACTACTGAGCTCTCTTCTCTGCCCTAGTGGCTTCCTTTGGGGCATACTTTGTGATGTCACATCTGGGTGGATCATATTTATTGGTGATTCTTTTTAAATAGTTCTCATATTAATATTACAGCATGCTTGTTTCATTTAGAGCCTGATGGTTTTAGGGTTGGTTGATAACTTCACTGCAGAGCTAGGCTCCCAATAATGCTTTGACCTGTGATGTCCTGATACTATTTTTGAGTTTTGTGTGTTTGTTCTGATGCATAGCTGTGTTGATCTCTCCTTCACAGTTCTCTTCACTGCCACCAGTGCGGGTGGTCTTCGCAGTGACAATGGAAGGCAGTGCTCGGAAAGTGATCACTGTGCGCTCAGCACTCATTGTGAGGAACAGACTGGAGACACCCATGGAACTTCGACTGGACAGCCCTTCCGCTCCTGACAGTACGTTAGATGGCCTAGAGCCTGCTTAGCGCTCCCTAGGTATCTGCCAGCTATTGTCACGACTCCTCTCCCGAGCAGTCAATGTACACAGTCTGTCTGTCTGTCTGTCTGTCTGTCTGTCTGTCTGTCTGTCTGTCTCTGGGTGTAGGGGAGGACCAGCTCCCAACAACGCTAACCCTTATTTCTGTGGCAGAGCCAGTGGTGCTTCCCGCCATCATGCCAGGGGACTCGTTTGCTGTGCCTTTACACCTCACTTCTTGGCGGCTACAGGCCCGACCCAAAGGATTGGGTGTGTTTTTCTGTAAGGCTCCCATTCACTGGACCAACGTCGTGAAGACTGCAGAGGTCAGTAGCAGCAAACGAGAGTGCCATTCCATGGACACGGAGAAAAGCCGCTTCTTCAGGTGCGTACTGCTGCTGGGGGGCGGGGGCTCCCAGCATGTGCTTTCTTCCTCAGGATGACTCTGTTCTCTACCCACCCTGAGTAATTCAGCTGTGTTTTTTTCACAACCCCCAACGTTTTATTTTTTAAGTTCTTGAGTTAGTTCATGAGAACTCAAGGGATAGCACTTAATGAAGGTTTGGGGGATTACTTATCTAATTCTTATGGGGAAAACAACCAACCAACAAACACTCTATCCACACAAGTAAGATTAGAATTTTATTTCTGGACTCTGCACAATGAAAAGATAACTAGAGAAAGGAAAGGGAAACAATTAACCAGCTCCTGTATCTAAATTGGGAAGCAAAATCATAAACACAGTTTTTTTTTCTGAATAAAGATTTTAAGATATCTTAGATAAAGGTCCATGCACTTAATGCTTTCTTGAGCAGTGTGACAAAATTGCCATTTAAATTCATGTTTTTCCCACTCCAATGAGTCTATCTTCCTAGATACAGTGTTACAAGAGGTACTGCATTGCCATATCTTCGTAAACTTGTGATTTAAAATATGGGGCTTGGAGAGAAGACTCAGAAAAAAAAAGGCACATGCTTGCAAAGCCTGCTGGTCCAGTTGTAAAGCTTGAACAGACATTCAGTTGCAGTGGCAAGAGACCCTGTGCACCTATAGACACATGCACTCACACACATAAGTACAACTATTTTTTAAAAGGACCTTAAGCTTATTAAATGAAATATGATTAGCTTTAGTGAAGATAGGTGTTCATTTAGTTTAAACTTACAAAAGTATAAGAATAGTGTGGAAGATTCCAGCACACCCTTGTCCCAGATTTGCCAGTTGTTAACAGACTAAAGAGAGAGATAAATGCACATAAAAATCATAGTTGGTGGTTCTGACACTTTCAGTAATAACAATAAAAAAATAAAGCTATAAAAGATTTGAGCAGTACCATGGACCAGCTTCTTCCAGCTGACATGCATGTATGTGGAGCACCTTGCTGAAAGATCTGGATCATACATTGTGTTCAAGTGTGTGAGGGGCATCGATCAAGAGAGGCTGTCTTTAGAAGTAGGAAACAAAGATCAGCAAGTATGAAAGAAGTGAAGTCACACCATTCAGTTCCTGATCATAATAGACTTCAGTGAAATCAATGGTGATAAGAGGGACTAGTCGGAATGAAATCATTCAGTGGAACGGGGTAGGAAATGGAGACAAAAGAAAGTAGTCAGAGGGGATTGTGATCAAAATATATTATGTACATGTATGAAAATTGTCAATAAACAAGTTATTTTAAAGGTGCTTAGAAAATCACATATTTGGAGCAAGGTGTGGTGGTGGATACCTTTAATCTCAGTACTCAGCAGGCAGAGGTAGGAGGACTGATGTGAGTTCGAGGCCAACCTGGGACATAGTGAGACCCTGCCTTGGGAAAAAAATAATAGTTGGTAACTAAATAATACACTTCTAAATAATCCCTGGGACCAGAAAGAAATTCCAAAATAATTTAAATTAAATAATAAAAAAATTATACAGGGATGGAGAGATGGCTCAGCGGTTAAGGCACTTGCCTCCAGTGCCTAGGGCCCCAGGTTCAATTCCCCAGGTCCCACATAAGCCAGACCCACAAGGTGGTGGCCATGGTGTGTTCTCTCTCTCTCTCTCTCTCTCTCTCTCTCTCTCTCTCTCTCTCTCTCTCTCTCTCTCCCCTTGAAAATGAATAAATAAAATATTTTTAAAAAATATTATACAGGGGTCCTATATAAGAGAATCATTCCTTGGAGACGGGATTCCTTCTCACAAAAATACAGCTTTAATAAGAGAGACCTCAGCAGACGGAACTCCAGGAAGCTGTCCTATGAGGATGCACTTGGACCTCATACTTTTACCCAGCTCTGGCATCATTGCTGTGGGTAGCTTAGGTCACCATGGTATTCCAAGGAGCAGATTTTAGACCTGCTGGTACTGGAACAGTTCCTGAGCATTCTTCCTAGGGAACCATAGGCTTGGGTGAGGGCACATCATCCAGAGACTAGAGAGGAGGCAATGACTTTGCTGGAAAACCTGGAAAAGGAGCTTGATGAGCCCCAAAAGCAAGTCCTGGGCAGTTCAGAAAATGGCATACTTGTGGACAAATGGGCCCCCTTGGAAAAGCTGCATGACCCACTAACTGCTCAGCTTGATCCAAAGCAGGCCCCACCAGAGCAGGACTCTGGGAATGGCTTTTTGTTTCTAAACCTAGACTAGGATCTCTTTGTGTCATGTGTGTTACAGGTGATAAATCCAGGACTTAGAATAAAGCACTATCCCAGAAGGAAGATGTACCCAAAGATATGGAAGTCCTTGGGGATACAAACAACAGATTGAGCAAAGATGTTGTTGAAAGGGGGTTGGGGATTGGAATGGAATGGTGACAGAGGGAAAGAAGGCAGTATAAATGTGATGAATGTGGAAAGAACAGTTGTAGCTCAGACCTTACTCAACACAAGAGATTCTCATGGGGGAGAAGTCTTACAAATGTGATAAGTATGGAAAAGCTTCCTTTCAGGTATATACCTAACAGAAGTGAAGGTATATATTCCCAAAAATACTTCCATGAAAATGTTTTTTAACTCCTAGACTGGAAAGAATCTAGTTGGATATCATCAGCAGGATAATAAAGGACTCATGCCATGGCTTACTCCTAGGCAATTAAAGAAAATCACATCTGTGTTACATGGGTGTGCCTTGTTGAAACTTCATGTTAAGCAAGAAAAAGAAAAGGCCAGACAGAGTAGTATATACCTTATGACTCCATTTATATTCACAAACAGACTCCTCTAGGAGAAAGTGATTGTTGAATGATAGGGAAGGAATATTGGTTGGAAAGGAACATGAGGGAATTTTGGGAAAAAGTACTGTGTGGGTCCAAAAATATTTCTTTGTTTAGTGTGGCCCAAAGAAGTCAAAAGGTTAGACACCTCTGTCTGTAATTTGTTTTTTGTTGTTGTTGTATTTAAAATTTTTTTTTCTTTTGTGTTTTTGGTTTTTTGAGATAAGGTATCACTCTGTAGTCCCAGGCTGGCCTGAAACTCAAAGCGATCCTCCTACCTCTGCCTCCCAAGTGCAGGGATTAAAGATGTGCCCCACCACACCTGACTAGGTTTAATTTTTTAAAACTTTTTATTGACAGCCTTCATACATATAGACAATATCTATGATCATAATTCTCTCCCACCAGGGTCCCTTTCCCCCTCCCGAAACGTCTCTCTACTGAATCCCTCTATAACTTATTTTGAGTGATACACAGGAGTAGGTAATGGCTAAAACACATCAAACAGAACATTTAAAATATACACTTTATTGTGTATTGTATCTCATTAGATATATTTTGATTAAAAGTTACAGATATCTTACTGACTTGAACTTTTTCTGTGTTATTCAGCTAAGGAGAAAAAAAAAGTCAAGTTCTTTCCTCCGGCTGACAGTTTTCACACGCTTTGTCTTCCTAGGTTCTGTGTGGCTATAAAGAAAGAGAACTATCCAGATTACATGCCCTCAAACATATTTTCTGACAGTGCAAAACAGATTTTCAGACAGCCTGGGCATACTATCTATCTCCTGCCAACTGTGGTTATCTGCAACTTGCTGCCTTGTGAACTTGACTTCTATGTGAAAGGAGTGCCTATTAATGGAACACTGAAACCTGGCAAAGAGGTGGCCCTCCACACAGCTGACACATCCCAGAACATTGAATTGGGTAAGTCTCATAGTGACATGATTACATTTTGGTGACCATATAAGTCCTTGAGTATGATTAGAAAAGAAAGCTAGTGCTGAAGAAAATAGGCTTGCATTTCAATAGTTTTCTAGTGTACTTCTCCTGATATTTCCTGAGCCCCCATATGAAACAGACCTGTCCTCTGTGGTGTCTTTCTTTACCTGGGTCTCTGTTCTCACCACAGTCCTGTCTCCTAGATACTGCTGTCACCACATTTCAGAGGCACGGGGGGGGGGGGGGGGGGGGGGGGGGGGGGGGGGGATCAGTAGTTTG
>PVHP010004215.1:0-60998 GCA_004024765.1 Zapus hudsonius | reverse complement strand
TAGACTCCCGAATGTGACTGACAAGCTCTGGTTTCTTTTATATTTATTCCCACCCCGCTAGAGCAAAATGGTCGAGATTATTTTAAATTATTTTAAATAAATTATTTTGTTTTTTTTTGATTTTCGAGGCAGGGTCTTGGTCTAGCCCAGGCTGACCTGGAATTCACTATGTAGTCTCAAACTGGCCTCGAACTCACAGCGATCCTCCTACCTCAGCCTCCTGTGTTAAAGACGTGTGCCACCACCCTAGCTAATTAGATCCTTAGTGATTTCTCTGCAAGGACTCTAGTTTGGTTTGCTGTGGGCTATTCTTAACAAATATATGTGAAAATCCACAAAGACAATAGCTTATGCCTTCTTTAGGGGTGTCACTGGAGAACTTTCCACTCTGTAAAGAATTGCTCATTCCACCTGGGACCCAGAACTATATGGTGAGAATGCGGCTGTATGACATCAACCGGCGGCAGCTAAACCTCACCATCCGGATCGTGTGTCGAGCAGAAGGATCCTTGAAGATCTTTATTTCCGCTCCATATTGGCTCATCAACAAAACAGGTACCTTTGGAGGCTGTCCAAGTAGGCCTTTGGCATGGGTCATGGGAATTTGAATGTCTTTTCTCAGCTCACTAAATGGAGCCAATGCAAATAGATGACTTCAACGGGCTAAGCTGCTAAACCTTCCCTGCTTCCACAGTACGTGCTTAATCATAGTCAGTGTCCTTTCAGATAATGAACTGAGTGCACTCATCACTTAGTCTCACTGCTTTCCCCTTGATGATTTTCCCATTTGCACCTTTCATGGGTAGACTGGGTGGGAATGATATAAACTTGTCCCCTCCTTCCTAAAGGGTTACCACTGATCTTCAGACAGGACAATGCAAGGACAGATGCTGCAGGCCAGTTTGAGGAGCATGAGCTGGCCCGGAGCCTGAGTCCTCTCTTGTTCTGCTATGCTGACAAAGAGCAGCCGAACCTGTGAGTACAGTGGCTCGGGAAGAAGCTCCCAGGGAGGGGGAACCAGCAAAGACCATCATCTTGATCCCTGGCAGCAGAAACATACTGTCAATAACAGTCCTGACTTGGCAGAGACTAGAACCATGACCTAATGGGTTTTTTAAATAATCTGATTTATGTTATCTGATACTTGAAAATAAACCATTTCTGAGTTTATAATGAAAGCTAGTTTAATTTTAAACTGTTGAAGTAAGGCTCCTATTCATAAGTGTGCCAGTGAAGAGAACCCTGGCAAGCCCCTTCTTCCCTGCCATTTCCCTTCTGCTGGCAGCTTGCAGCACTGGAGAGGAGCTGGAATGAGAGAGGAGACAGGCTGACTTCTGATGAACCTTTCAGCCCCACAAATTGTGAGGTTTGGGTGACCATCTTTGTGTGTGGCAGACACATTCACTCACTTGTGTTCTTGGTTTTGACATTCTGTTTCCTATAGGATTCTTTTAGTTTACAGCCCTTATCCAAAGATAAATGGGTGTGTCTTCCACTACTGTCGTGTCATCCGTAGAACTTCAGCGGAAGGCTTTCCAAGGGCTGCACTGCAGTGGGCACAGATGTGCTTGCCAGGGTGTTTGCCAGGGAGAGCTGGAGTCTAGATTAGGCTGGCTATTATAGGAGCCGCCACCCACCACTTGACATCTTTAGCATCTGCTCTCATGGTGTCTCTGCCGTTCTTAAATATAGGACCTGACATTTGTCACTGATTTTTGTTTACTTATGAAATTTGTACTTCCCAACGGATTTCCATATAAACCACCTCACTGGATTCTTCTTAGCCTCCCAGGACAAGGAGGGACAGGAGATTCTATTACATCTTAAGATATGGAAGCTGAGGCTCAGAGAGCCTCAAAGTTACCTGCCCCCAGGTTATATTGCTCATGGCAGAACTGGAGACAGACACCAGCCAACTCAGCAGTGCTCCACCATTGCATTGAATCACATTGGTCCTTAGATGTGAAATACCACCAGTTACTTCTCCTTACATTCTTTTTAAGGTTTTTTTTTTTTCTTGAATGGATCTTCAGAGAAGCAGTCGAAAATTTAGCATTTTCTCTACTATGTAATGTCTATCGAATCCTGTTTCCTCCAGAACTGCATAGCTGCAAATATCATTACCTTTCTCATACTGTTGTGCTGTGGTTACCCTAGGGTTAATTTCCTCACTGTCCTCGGGAATCACTCGAGTCAATATGAGAGACCTAACTGGGTGGTGGCCAGATTGGTGTTTTGATGTTAGGACAGGTAGTAAGACTGTCGTGGATGAAAATATATGTACATGTTTGCTTTTCTGCCCCACAGCTGCACGATGAGAGTCGGAAGGGGGATTCATCCGGAAGGCATGCCAGGCTGGTGTCAGGGCTTCTCTCTTGATGGTGGTAATGGTGTCCGAGCTTTGAAAGTCATCCAGCAAGGAAACCGTCCAGGGCTGATCTATAACATTGGTGGGTTATATTTGGGGCAATGGGAGGATCAGAGTCTTTGGCCAGTGACCTTGGGCTTGGGCAAATAAGCTGGCCATACATGTTGACCTGGCTATGAGTGCTGATTTTCTGAGTTGATGGAGGGTCATATATGTGTTCTCTGAATGCTAGATTGATACGCACACAGATCTCTCACGGGGATCTGAGGAGCTCTAAAACACTGCCCTTCTGAGGCCTGTGGTTCATTCAGGTTTCATGTGTGGCACTCAGCAGCGTATCAGTTTGATTGGGTCCTTGTTTTCCAGGGGAATAATAGGAACACTTAGAATGCTTTCATTCTCCAGTTATTCCCACATATTCACTAAAATCTGAAAGCCATAAGGGGATAAGAAGTATTGTCCTTCCTGAAACTAAAGCAAAGAGGGTAAGCGACTGGGCCATATGAAAAGGGAAAGTCTGGGTCAGAGGTAGGATTAGGATAGTTTGTGATTTGAGGCAGAAAATACAGTAAAGTGCACTGGAGTTTATAGTCATTGGAAATTTCCAAACTTGCTTGCCTTCTCAGAATGGGAGCCGAGGTACTTATGTCCCTCAAAGCTGCCTGAGACTTTCTGAAGAATTAGGGTCAGCTTGATGTAAATATACCTTGGGTTTACAATGTTAGCAATGCATCCTTGTAGTAAATAATCTTGAAGGTCCTCAAAGCCCAGAGTGTGGGGTGCCTGCCATCTAGAGCTGCCTTGTGCATTTTTCTAGTTTGCTGTGTCTAGCTATGAGCCACACAGCCCCTAAGAACATTCCAGTACATTCCTGAACAGTAGGTAGCCATGTGACTGAGAGTACAACTTCATTTTATTCACTTTCCATGAGTTTATCTAGTGACTGTTGTATCAGACAGCGTGGGTCTGAACCCTCAGGCTGTAGGAGGAAGAACTATGATGGTGTTGTTTCCATATTCACCCTGAATTGTGCAGAGGGCTGGGGGTGCTTTAATGCCTGAGGATTTCTTAAAAGAATCATCAAAGTTAGTTTCCTTTTCAGATTTTTTTTTTTTTTTCCGGGGTAGGGTCTCGCTCTAGTCCACGTTGACCTGGAATTCACTATGTAGTCTCAGGGTGACCTTGAACTCACAGCGATCCTCCTACCTCTGCCTCCTGAGTGCTGGGATTAAAGGCCTGCGCCACCACGCCCGGCTCTCCTTTTCAGATTTTTTAACATGCATTTTATTCCTGTATCTTTGGCACACAAGCTTTCTTCTTGCAGTTGACAGCCAGATCTTTAAAAGAAATAAACTTTACTTGATCACTTAGCTGAAGAGTTTTCTTTACTTCTCAGGTTTGTTTGTACCACCCCTCGAATAGGCAAACTGCTTCCTGCTGGGTTGGCTTTCTGCTGAGGTATCTTGCTCTTGGTATAGTTATCAAAGCAAGCTACCCATCTTGGCTGAAGGCTGAAGTTAGGACCAATTTGGGGAAGGAAGGACTAGAACTTGTTCCTTTGAAAAATAGCTCCTAGTAAGAGCCCCAGAGTTGTTGCAGAAGGCAAGGCGAGCAGTGGACCCAGACTAAACATGTATGCTGGGAGCATTCATTCATTACAAGACTGTGATTTAAGTTTTGTCCTACCAAGGATGGTATAATGGTAATGGGCCAAGTTAAGATTTTAATAATTCTTGAGGTCTATAAAATTTGTACATATATTGTTGGGGAAATTGGTGGAATCTCTGAGCATATACAACTGACTAGCTCCTCTCAGGAATGTTTAATATAATCCCACAGTGAAATGCCATAGAGGGCTTTGTGCCTCCTGGACCTTTACACAGAACAGTGTTGTGCACTTAAAAGTAGCTTTATTTAATAGAGCTGGGTTATCGTGACATACACCTTTATTCCTCGCCCTTGGGAGGCAGAGGATTGCTATGAGTTTCAAGGTCAGCCTGGGACTACAGAGTGAGTTCCAGGTCAGCCTGGGATAGAGTGAGACCCTGCCTAGGGGAAAAATGAGAGAGAGAGAGACAGAGAGAGAGAGAGAGAGAGAGAGAGAGAGAGAGAGAGAGAGAGAGAGAGGTGGGGGAGGGAGAGAGAGGTGGGGGAGGGAGAGAGAGAGAATGGGTATGCCAGGGCATCTTGCTGCTGCATATGTGTATACCATTTTGTGCACGTGACTTTATGTGGGTATTTAGGGAATTGAACCTGGGCCCAAAGGCTCCATCTTCCCAGCCTGGATTTTTCACATTTTGATCTTAGCTCCAATTATTAGGAGTTTTCCAGGAGGCAATCAAAGATAAAAAGGAAACAGGCCCAGCTTTTCCAAAAATGGAATGTATGTACTGCTCTAGGCACCTCTTTTTTTAAAAAAATTATTTTTAGTCTTATGAATTTTATAGTATGGACATATTTCATATTGGCCATTTTCCCATTGGGCTTTACTCTTATATCCCCTTTTTCTGCTCCCATTCCACTGATGGCCCTCCTCAGTAGTTTGTTGGTGTTCACTGTAGGGTCATGAATGCACCAGTCAGTCTTGGGGTGGGGGTGCAGCATCTCCGGGATGTACCTTCCCACCCTGTGGCTCTTGCAATCTTTCTGCTCCCTTCCACAGTGTTCTCTGAGCCTTGGTGGACATGTTATAAGTCTCCTCTAGTGTTGAGCTCTCTGCGTTCTTAGAATTTCTGCTTTGATTAGTTTTGTGTCTCCTCAGTGTTTTTGACCATCTCCCTGGAGGAGGTTGTCAGGCTAGCAGTGAGAGCAGCACTCCAGTTGAAATCATAGCTTCCTCTGTAGTGTCTCCTGGCAGACCCTTCTCATGTTAGGCCGTCAGCTATCTTCTTTTCTTGTCATATTGATGAATCTGGGTTCTTCCAGTATTCACTGCCATTTATTTAAAAAAAAAAAACAGATTCTCCAACTAAGAATGAGAGCAGCATGGGTCAAAGTGGGCATCAGTGCTTTCAAAGACCCTTGTGATGGGCATACCATCACTTCTTTAGACTCCTCTTAAAAATTTATATATATATGTGTGTGTGTGTGTGTGTGTGTGTGTGTGTGTGTGTGTGTGTGTAATTTATGTATTTGCAAGCAGAGTGAGACAGAGAAAGAGAGAGAATGGGCACGCTAGGGCCTTCAACCACTGCAAATAAATTCCAGATGTGTGCACCACTTTTTTTGCATCTGGCTTTACGTGGGTACTGGGGAATCTAACCCAGGTCATTAGGCTTTGCAGGTAAGGACCTTAATCGCTGAGCCATCTTTCCAGCCCTAGACTCCTCTTCTCTCTCTCTCTTTCACTCTCTTTCTCTCTCTCTCTCTCCCTCTCTCTCTCTCTTCCAAATTAAGAGGCTTCTTTTGTAGGCAGACTTTGTATCATTTGAGATCAACCAACTCTAATATTGTTCATTTCTGGCAATTCAATTTTTTTATGTATATCCTAGAAAGATAGGCGGTAGGGGCATGTCTCCTTACCTTGGAATTACATGGCATTTCTTTTCTTTTTTTTTTTAACATGGAATTTCTTAGATTAGCATTCCTGAGTTACTTGTTCTTGTGATTTGCCCAGTCTTTAAAGTAAGCATTTTAAGGCACATGTTAAAGAACCACCCGAATTCTCAAGCCAGTGCAGATACATTTTGGAGTTAACAGGTTGTAATCTTTACAGTTAGAGGGTTCTGGCTCTGGAGGCCATGCCTGGGCTTGATTCCTAGCTGTGCCATCCACAGCTGTGTAGCCTGGGGTGAGTGACTCCACTTGTTATGCCTTAGTTTCCTCATCTATAAGATGGAAGTAATTCAAATCCCTGCCTCAGAAGGTTGTGAAGAGGGTTAGACACAAAGCCTCATAAAAGAACCTGGTATATATGAAGAGACCAGCAAATATTATTATTTTAGCTATACATATATTTTTATTATTGTATAGACAGAGCTCAGCCTTGGATCTATTTGTTCTATTTATGATGCTAATGAATGCATGATGCATCGTGCTGTCATGAGATTTTTTTCAAGATTATTCAGTGGTAGTACATATTTCTGTTACCTAAAACTTGCTCCGAGAGTACCTTCTGACTGGTTGTTTATTAATTTTTTTTTCAGTTTAGAGTAGGTCTCAAAGACCTATTTTTGATAAATAAATTTCTAGCATTATCTCATGATCTGGATTATTAGACACTGGGCTAAACATACTAGAAAGTGCTAGATTGAGTTTAGGCAGCACAGAACTCAACTAAGTGCTCTGAAATGTCCACTGTGTTAGGGCTGGAGAGATGGCTCAGTGGTTAAGGTGCTTGCCTGTAAAGTCCACTATGCCCTGTAAAAAGGGCAGATTTTCCAAGGGGAAGGTTTGTGTCCTGGGTGTCAGCAGAAATGTATTCTATGCAACTGTCTTTGTAGTGAGTTTCATAAACAAAAAGCTAAGTAATGACGTGTGACTGAACCTCTGTATATTTTAATTGCTGTTATGATGGTTTATACTTTGTGAAGAAACCATGAGTTAAGGAAATATTGACAATACCCCTGATTCTTTTTATAGCCTAAGTGGGAATGAGAACTAACACTTTGTGAGCAGTTGAAAAGTCCATTTCACTTAAAAGGCTTGATATCCTCTCTGGTGATGAGACTTATTTTCTCAGAGAAACAAGATAATTGTGAAGACTACTTATTTTTGTCAGATCAAAAATTCTCTCTCGAGATTAATTTATGAAATGGTTCTTGTTATCTGTAGGTATTGATGTTAAGAAAGGCCGAGGTCGATATATTGACACCTGTATGGTCATCTTTGCCCCACGTTACCTGTTAGATAATAAATCATCTCACAAGCTTGCATTTGCCCAAAGGGAATTCGCCCGGGGACAGGTAAGCAGTTTGCTCTGAAGAATGCCTAGAGCTTACTTTATAGATCTCATCAAGCTCAGATGTCTTGTGATGTGGGGAACCCAATAGTTCTGGTAGTAAGTAGTCAGTAAACATACATATGCGATAGAGTAAAACATTGAACTGAACTGACTTGTTGACAAAAGCCAGTGACCCTGTGTGTTTTAGGGAACAGCCAATCCCGAAGGCTACATCTCCACCCTCCCTGGTTCCAGCGTGGTGTTCCACTGGCCCCGCAATGACTATGATCAGCTGTTGTGTGTCAGGTTGATGGATGTGCCCAACTGCATTTGGTCTGGTGGTTTCGAAGTCAACAAGAATAATTCCTTCCATATCAACATGAGGTAAGTTTGAAGTTCTAAATAGAGACAAAAAGTAGCCTTATTGCGGCTGGAGAGATTACTAAGTGGTTAAGGCGCTTGTCTGTAAAAAGTAGCCTTATTTGAGGCACATTCACAAATAGCAAGCCCATTCTGCTCTTTGCAAAGCAGGCACAGAGAATTCTGGCTCATGTAGAACTTGTGAAGTCCAGGGAAATGTGAGAGGTTGTTTTATTTTGGGGGGGTGTTCTTGAAAAGTAAATTTAAAAAATATTATTATTTACTTTTCATTGACTGCTTCCATAATTATAGATAATAAACCATGATAAGTTCCTTCCCATACCACTTTCCCCCTCTCAAATCCACCCTCCATCATATCTCCTCTCCCTTTCAATTAGTCTCTATTTTGTTTCAATGTCATCTTTTCCTCCCATCATGAAGGTCTTGTGTAGGTAGTGTCAGGCAATTTGAGGTCATGAGGTCATTATGTGCTTGTAAGATTGTATTGCAAGCAGTCCTACCCTTTTTTGGCTCTTAAAATCTTCCCACCACCTCTTCCACAATGGACCCTGAATCTTGGAAGGTGTGTTAGAGATGCCCCAGTGCTGAACACTCCACTGTCACTTCTCAACACTATGGTGTCATTTGAGTCATCCTGGTGGTCACTGCCATCTGGAAAGAGAATCTTCTCTGGCAAGAAGTGAGAGTAACATTAATATATGGGTATGTACATTTAAAAAGTATTTACAAGGCAGTTTGTTAGGCATAATATATGCATTTAGCCAGACAACAGCAGGTGTTACTCCCTCCCTTAGGGCTGATGACATCCCCTGCTATATGCTTTTGACTAGGTCTTTAGTACCAGGCATGTATTCCCTCCTGTGGAGTAGACCTCCAGTCCAATTAGAGAGTGGTTGGTTTCCCCCATAACAGACATGCCACTATTGCACCAGTTGGCACATTTGGCCTGGCTGGCCAGTCTGAATGCTTGCAAGATCCACTGCTGTTTACCACTGTTGATGACTGACTTCTGTCTCCTATAGGGCTGCATGCAGCCTTAGCATTTTTCCAGCTTTCTGTCGGCTGATTAACAGGGAAGAGGCTTCCAGCTCAGCTCCAGCTTGATTTTCCAGTGACCTGCCGCCTAAGCATATGGAGTCTTCAGCAGTCTTACCATCTCATTTTGATGGAATGATTTAAAAGGACTTTAGTAGTTATATTTTACGTGTGTGTAGGCACACCTGTGGTTGGTGTATATATGAGCACCTGTGTGTGGAGACCAGAGGTTGACATCAAGTGTCTTCTTTGATCTCTCTCCACTTTATTTACTGAGGCAGGGCCTCTCATTGGAAATCAGAGCTCACTGATTCTGTTAGTGTTGCTAACCAGCTTGTCCTGGGGAATCCCCTTGCTTGACCTCTCTGAGCACTGGGATTATAGGCAGGCTGGAATTTACATGGGTGTCTTCCTCAAGGGCAACAAGTGTTTTATGCACTGAACCATCTCCCCAACCCTTTTGTTAGCAGCTTTAACTGTTTTGTAAAGTTCTGAGCTTTAGGGACTTAATGATACTGAGCCTGTAACTCTGAAGTTTTTGCCTGCATTTAGATGGTAGCACTGATTGTAACTGTGTTTGTGTGTTCTTAGACTTTTGAAGGCTCTTCTCTCATGTGGTGTGGTTCCAGTAAATTATCTGGTCTTCTTTGCCCACCCCTGGGTCATTCTTGGAAAAATCAACCACTTTCAGCCTCAGCTAACTCTAGAAGACTTAATATTTCTTCCTGTTTCATTGGATACTTTTATTGTTTTACTTTTTGGATACTGGGATTGAACCTAGAGCCTCACACAGGTTAGACACACACTCTTATCACTGAGCTACATCCCCAACACTTTTTTGTTGTTGTTTGTTTTTTTGAGGTAGGGTCTTGATCTAGCCCAGGCTAACATGGAATTCACTATGTAGTCTTAGAGTGATCTCAAACTCATGGTGATCCTACTACCTCTGCCTCCATAGTGCTTGGATTAAAGGTGTGTACCACCGTGCCCCAACACTTTTAATTATTTGTAAAAATTCTTGTTTAATATATATGAGTTTTTGAGGCAAAGAGATTTTTACTATGTTGTCCAAATTGGTCTTGAACTCTTGGGCTTCAGCAACATTCACTGGAAACTCCCTTCCCTTTGGAATGATCTTGTCCTATTGTTGGAAGTCATTTGACCCAATATGCAAAGGTTTTGGACTTCCTGTTCTGTTCCATTGGTCTGTCTTTAACCGACACCACAGGGTTAATTACTGTAATTTTATAATGTTTGAAGTAAGGCACTGAAAGACCACCAACTTTGTTATTAAGGTTGTTGTTCTATTCAGAATCCCTTAAGATCCATACAGACTTTATGATGGACTTCTGTTTCTATACAACATGTTGTAGCAGCTCCTAGGGAGCACATTGAATCTGGACAGTGATGTGGCTGTCTTAACACTGGTGTTTTCCAGTCCATGAACATGAGGTGTCTCTCCATTTATTTGTGTCATCTATAATTCATTTCATCAAATGCCTTTGAGGTAAAGAATGTGAAATCTGGGCTGTTTGAACACGTTTGGAAGCCAAATGCAATCTTGTATACTTGATGGGCAGCTCTCCATCAAGAACACCATGGCAAAGGAACAGAAATATGGATAATCTGATAATAGATAATCCCAAAAAATCAATTTTTTTTACTTTAAAATTCATTGTAGGATTCAGTGGTGGGCCATTCTGAATTATATTGTGCCTTGGCCCTTGTTAATGTGAATTGTACCTGGATATTGGGGCTTCCATCTCTGTTCTGGGAAGCTGTTGGGATCTAAGGTGGTGAGATCAAGGGACTAAAGTCTATATATAGGGTTTCAGTGTCCTTGTCCCTACTTTAACCAAAACTTTTGTCTGTTATTTAAGGTGTTCACAAAAGACTTAATTGGGGCAGGAAGGAAAATGGGCTGAGGAGATGGATCAGTAGTTAAAGACACTTGCTTACAAAACCTGCCATCTCAAAGCCTGCCATATCTGGCTTGATTCCCCAGTACCCACATAAAGCCAGATGCTTAAAATGTTGCATTCGTCTGAAGTCAGTTTACAGCAGCAAGAAGCCCGGATGTGCCCATACACAGTCTGTCTCCCCCCCCCCCCCTGCGCCGCTTGCAAATAAATAAAGAAAAGAAAAAAGTATGGGATTCAGTAGCTCTAGCCACCATGGTTTATATTCTGTCTGGGTAGAAGTAGCCAGATTTGTTGTGTGAGAATGGGAAGCCAATCTGGGATTAAACAGTTACTCATGATTACTTTCAAAAGGCCAGTGGGGAGACTTGTATAGTTCTTGTTAATCCTTCTAAAATGGGTTTGGTGTGCAGTCTTAAGATACTCAGTAGACTCTTGCTATCGATTTCTTTTACTTCCCCAGCTTTTCATTTGGAAACAATTTAGACCACAGGAAAGTTACAGGAGCGCTGCACATACTTCGTATCTCACACCTAGGCTCACTGATGGTCAGCATTGTGCTGAGTCTCCCTGCCTCTCTCCCCCTTCTCTTTGCAGCATCCCTCTCTGAGCACATGTGTACACACACTTTACCAAACCATTTGAGAATAAATTGAGATCATCATGATACTTCAGCTATGAAAAGTTTGGCACTTATGACTACTAACAGTACTATATTTGTTTAGGAAAATGTCTTTGTTTTTAAAACAAACATTCTAATACAATTAATACACACAGAGGAAGTTTAATACTGATATAATCTTTTCTAATAGTTTTCACAGGCTAAATGAATGACTGCCATGTACTTCATAGCAACCCTTCTCTCTAGTCCTGATCTAGGACTCAGTCAGATATCAGTTGTCACTTTTAAAAAATATATATTGATTTATTTGCAAGCAGAGAGGGAAAGAGGGAAAAGAGAAAGGTGGGGGAATGGACATACAAGGGCCTTCTGCTGCTGCAAACAAACTCCAGGTGCATGCATCACTTTTTTACATCAGGCTTTGCATGGGTACTAGGAAATTGAACCCTAGCCTTCAGGCTTTGCAAGCAAGTGCCTTTCACTGCTAAGCCAGTCATCTGTCTTATATGGCTGTTTGTGCTCTTGTCTCCATTAATCTACAGTAAGCCCACGTCTCCCTTTTTTATCTATATTGATATTTTAAAAATATTTAATTTATTTGCAAGGAGAGAGAGAAGGGAGAGAGAATGGGTATGCCAGATCCTCTAACTGCTGCAAATGAACTCCAGATGAATGCACTAATTTTTGCATCTGGCTTTACTGGGGAATTGAACCCTGTATTAGGCTTTGCAGGCAAGTGCCTTAATTGCTGAGCCATCGCTCCAGCCCAACATTGACATTTTTGGAGACTCCAGTTTCTTGTAAAAGGTTCTGTTTTCTGCATTTGGATGGCAGTTTCCTGGATGTAGATTTGGTAACAAGGCTGGCTTATGTGATGGATGTTTTTCCTCCTGGTTTCTGATGTGTTGGTCTTACTGGTGTGAAGCTTGATCATCTCTTGGCTATTGTGGTGCCTACCAGGCCTCTGCATTGTTCAGTTACCATTCACCTTTGTGGAAGAAGAGTGATCCATTAATACTCTTTTCAACTTTTTACCTTATGGGTTGATGTTCTTACCTCAATCATTTATTATATCAATAATTGCAAATCATGATTTTTGAATTTCTTGATTTATTAGCTGGTACTCTTCTGTAAAAATGAGCTTTTCATTCCCTTCAGTGATACATCTAAATAAAAATGTGTACATGTGTACAACCACCACATACATGCTCTCTCTTCTTCCCTCCCTCCCTACCACCTTCCCTCCTTCCTTTCTTTTTTTTTTCTTTCAGGCAAAGTCTTATGTATCCCAGATTGTCCTTGAACTCGGTATGTAGCTAAGGATGACCTTGAAGTTCTGATCCTCCTGCATCTACTTTTCATGGGTTGAAATTATAGGGAAGCACCACCATATATTGGGATTGAACCCAAGGCTTTGTGCATACTAAGCACACACTCTACCAACTGAGCCACAGCCTCAGCCCCTTTACAGCGCTTCTTCCTGGAAGAAGATCAAAGGGAAGCGATTGGGAGATCACTAGTTTGTGATATGTTCTCAGTCTTACTTTCTAAATGGGGTCAGAACACACAGTGGGCTGTATTTCTATAGCATCAGTTGAGGCCTCTGCAGTGTTATGATTGTGGGAAGCATGAAAGGCAAGTGGCTGCAACTTGTCTTTTTTGGGGGGACAAGGTTTGAGACAGGATATCATTCTAGCCCACCCTGACCGTGAACTCATGATGATTCTCCTACCTCAACTTCCCAAGTACTGAGATGACAGGTGTGAGCTACCGTGCCTGGCTCATCTCTCTCTTTTTGCTATTTGTGGTGGTGGTGTGTACCCTGTGGAGGCTAGAGGAGAATGTTGGGTATCCTCTTCTATCCTTGAGACAGGGTCTCTCACTGAACTTAGAGACCATTTCCTTCCTTCCTTCCTTCCTTCCTTCCTTCCTTCCTTCCTTCCTTCCTTCCTTCCTTCCTTCCTTCCGTCTGGCTGATAGCAAGCTCCAGTGATCCTTCTTTCTCTACACCCCTCAATACTGGAGTTATAGGTGTGTGCAGCACTTAGGAGTTATAGGTATGTTGTGTATGTATGGTATGATGTGTATGCACATGTATGTGCTGATTGGTGTGCCCATGTGCATGCATGTGAAGGTCAAGGGTTCTCTTATCACTTATCTGGATGCTTCTTTGAGCCAGGGCCTCTCCATCTACCTGGAGCTGCCCATTGGTCACTGAGTCTCAGTGACTCTCCAGTCTCAGCTCCCACAAACTGGGATTACAGCTGTGTGTGAGAATGCTCAACTCTTTATGTGGGTACTGGGGAGTCAAACGTGGTGGTCTCTGCCTGAGAGCCTTCATGCTTAAGCGCCAAGCACTCTTACCCACTGAGCCATCTCCTTAGCCCTTTTTTCCTTCTGCATGTGTATATGTGTGAGTGTGTATGTTTGTGTCTTTGTGTGTGCATGCATATTCAGTTGTGTGGGTGTGTTTGTTTATGTGGTTTGATGGGCATGTGGAGGTAAGAGGACACCCTCAGGCTGTATTATCCTCAGGATACTGCCCACTTATTTATTTTTAAGTATGTATTATTTATTTTGAGAGGCAGTGTGTCTCTCCTTGGCCTGGAACTCACCATACTCTATACTGGCTGGCCTGCAAGCTTTAGGGATCTTCCTGTCTCCACCACACTAGTGCGGGGATTATAGGTATGTACCACCACACCCAGCATTTACATGAGTTCTAGGCATTGAACCCAGGTCCTTATGATTGACAGGCAACATTCAGCTTACTGAGCCATCTCTCCAGCTCTCGTCTCTTCCTTTTAATGAAGCCTTTGCTTCCTCTTCTGCAGGGACACCCTGGGGAAATGCTTCTTCCTACGAGTGGAAATTACTCTCCGAGGAGCTACATACAGGATCTCCTTTAGTGACACAGAGCAGTTACCGCCTCCTTTCCGAATTGACAACTTTTCTAAGGTACCAGGTGTGGTTGAGGGGCCAGTTGGCTGCCTCATGTATGAGAGGGTAGAGCTCATGGTACAGTGCCACCCTGGAGGCCCTGGCTGCCAGGAGTTGGAGCTGGTTTCTGCCAGTTGTTCTGATTGTTAGGCAGCCTTGTTCAAGCCGAGGGAATCTTCTAGCCCCCAAACTTACACTGGTGGCATGATGCCCTCTATAAACATGCCGTATAGGTAGAGAAAGGAATCCCCTTGTACTGTGACAGCAGGAATGGTCAAGGCTGCTGTTGCTTAATTACAGTAAGCAGTATATAATTCTTCCAAATAAAACTAAATAGAAATCATTAGATTCTTTTGTAAATTGCTTATTTGAATATGTGGCTTCCTATACTCAAATTTCCAAGTCCCTATTTCCTTCTGTCTTCAGAGCTTATCACAGGAGGCTAGGGGAGAATGGAAGCCATTGGAAGGATAGAATTGCTTCACCCAGATACTTTGGCAAGGCTTCCTAAGGCTCTGCAAGCAGCAGGCTGGGGGCCTTGCCCTTCAGCAGAGTGAACCTTCTGGAATTTGCAAGATGTTTAAAAGAGCACTTGAGGAGGTGCCTGAAGGCCTTGCTCTTGACTGTTAACTACGGAGGATTCATCTGGGAAGCATCTGGAGCTTAAACCCAGTAATGCGACTGAACGAAGTCCCTTTGTCCTTTAGGTTCCTGTTGTTTTCACCCAGCATGGCGTAGCCGAGCCCAGGCTGCGCACTGAAGTGAAGCCCATGACATCCTTGGATTACGCCTGGGATGAGCCCACCCTGCCTCCCTTCATCACTCTCACTGTGAAGGGTGCCGGCTCATCTGAGATCAGCTGTAACATGAATGATTTCCAGGACAACCGGCAGCTTTACTATGAAAATTTCATTTACATTGCTGCCACATACACATTTTCTGGGTAATTCTAGATTTAATTACTATTCATAGAAAGCAGAAGATTCTAATTATTAACTGGTTTTAAATTTTAAGCAGTTTCTGGGGAAACATAAGTACTGAGGACGAGTTCTTCTTCCTTTACCAAATCCCAAACTGGGGTAAGGAGAGTCATTTAGGCTGTGTCCTTATCTTTTACCTAGCTTAAACTTACTTCCTCCAGAGAGGCCAGGCTCCTCTTTTTAAAGACAGCCCCACTTACCAGTCATAGTTGAACTCTGATGAGGCTTTTCCTATTTCTTAAATTCCTGTTTTGTTCTTATTTTCAAAGCTTTCTCCTGTTTGGGCTCTTCACTCACTGGAATCGGGCTCATCTCCATAATTGGTCATCATCCTTTGACTCCCCTTCCCTTTGAGAATTCTGCTTAAGCAGACATTGAGACTATCTCAGTGCCCACTTCAAGTGAGCTGCAGCAGTACAGCTGTTCTTGCTGGCTTAGAATTATAATCTCCAATGCTGTCCAAAGTGTTCTGTTTAGAAAACTCAGGGGAAGAAAATGGAGCTCATGCTAGGTTTGCTGTTAATTCAAAGCCCTGGGCACCCAGCAAGAGTCATTCCACCAACCTGTGATTACAGTCACAGTATCTGCTGAAGTTACAGGGCCATTTTTAATTGAAAAAGTAGGGAACAGCCTAATCTTTAACACTATTAATATAAACTACTTGTTGAACAAGACATATAAATTTGTTTCCTTCCAAAATATTCCTAATAATTCTGCGTATACGATCCTTACCAGGTATCTATGGCACACAGAATAATATCTGCATTTTGGGGGGGGGGTTCGGGGTAGGGTCTCACTCTAGTCCAGGCTGACCTGGAATTCACTATGTGGTCTTGAACTCATGGCAATCCTCCTACCTCTGCCTCCCGGCTAATATCTGCACTTTTTGGTGCTTTTTTTTTTCAATTTAGTTAATTAATTAATTTGTGGAGAGGGATGGGGTTGACAGGGTCTCTATACAATATGAGCCACCTTGCCCTGCAGAATCTCTGCCTGCTGCCTTTGTCCTCTTCTCCCTGGAGGTCAACTTCACCAGCAATGAGACGCTCTTGCAGAGGCAGCTGCTCTTTCCCCTGTCTCACCACTCCTTTGGTAATGATGCTGCTGTAGTACAGCAACAGTGTTTGTTTGCTGGTGGTTCCCGTGTGCTGACTTTGAGAAGGGAGGCAAAGACAGGAGGATGTTCTAGAAGCTCACAAATGGAGTGGTAAACAACAAAAAGAGACCCCACCTCAAAATGAGGTGGAGGGCTGACCCAGAAGCTCTTCTTTACATGTGCACACACATGCATGCATACACCAAATCAGTAAACTTTCAAAAGACCCTCCAAGTGCATGATCCAGTTCCGCTTCCTCCTAGACCTTGGCAGCCACTCATCTGCATCCTGTCTCTGTAGATTTTCCTATTCTGTTTAGTGTGTGTACGTGGGGTCATTTAATGCAAGCTGTTGTGTCTGTTTTGAGGTTCAGCTGCACTGTGGCATGTAGCTCTGGTTTTAGGAAATGCATCTAGTCCTGTTGTGTGCTTGTGCTGCATTCAGCCTTTGACGATGTTTAGGCTCTTTGCACCTTCTGACAATTGCCACCAGTTCTGACTGCCTCTACATATGCATTTGTTTGAGGACCTTTTTAAATTCCTTCCTCTTGAAATAGGAGTGGAACTGCTGGCTTCCGTGGTAATTCTGTTCTTAACTTTTTGAGGAACTGCAAAACACTGTTGTGCTCAGTGGCTGAACAATTGTACATTCCCACCAGTGAACTCCAAGGGTTCTGTTTTCTCTATGTCCTCACCCATTCATGTTATTTATTATTGTTTTTTTTTTTCCAGTTTTTCGAGGTAGGTCTCACTCTAGTCCAAGCTGACCTGGAATCCACTATGTGGTCTCAGGGTGGCCTTGAACTCATGGCTATCCTCCTACCTCTGCCCTCCTGGGATTAAAGGCGTGCGCCACCACGCCTGGCTTTTATTGTTTTTTATTATGCCCATTTTGCTGGGTGTGAAGGAGTATCTTACTACACTTCTGTTCTTCTTGATTAACATGTGTATTGTACATTTCTTAATAACCAATGATACTGTATATCTTTTCATGTATAGTGGCTTATTTGCTATTTGTCTTTGGAGAATATCTGTTCAAATTCTATGCTTGTCTTAAAATTGAAGTATTGGTCTTTTTATTGTTGGGTTGAAAAAGTTCTTTATGTTCTGATACCAGTCCTCTGTCACACATGTAATTTGCAAACAGTTCTCCCATTACATACATAAATCATCTTTTAACCTAAGCATGGCATCATCATTTGAAGAATAAGTTTCCTCATTTTGGTAAAATCTAATTTTCTTTCCTTCTTGCCACTTATGCTCTTGGTATCTAGAAGACTAATTTCTAACTGAATTTATCAGTGTGTCTTGTGATATTGAGGTTTAGTGTAAACATACAAGTAATCTAAATAAAATCTCATCCTGATACCCCAAGGTGCAGGTAGGCTACATCGTCCTGTATAACATGCCATTTTAAGCTATAGAGAAATGCCAGAGGATTGAATTGGAGGAGGTGTTTGTTAGGCCTCCCCCCCACACACACCTTTTTACAATCTGAAAAGAACTGATTTCTTGCCAAGACTTGGGAATGGAGTGATGGTGATATTCTGACTGACAGAGCAGAACAAATTGCATCCTTAGGATGTCTGCCTTAGGTTTGGTATTACCTTTTTTTTTTTTAACCACCTCTAAATGCTCCTAAAATTATCAGGAAAGAGAAACATTCAGACTGTATGTTCTTACAAATGAATCTTTGTCCAGGGGAAAAAAAATGTATAATCCTAATCCTTGCACTTCTCAAGTTAGGCTTTTCCTTTTTTTTTGGCTTTTCGAGGTAGGGTCTCGCTCTAGTTCAGGCTGACCTGGAATTCACTATGTAGTATCAGGGTGGCCTTGAACTCACTTCGATCCTCCTACCTCTGCCTCCCGAGTGCTGGGATTAAAGGCGTGTGCCACCACGCCCGGCAAGGCTTTTCCTTCTATGCTTCAGAGTTTTGATTTTTTTTTTTTTTGAGAAAAAGTCTTGCTATGTAGCCCAGGATGGCCTTGAACCTATGGCCTTCCTGCCTCAGCATCCTGGGTGCTGGTATTATAGGCATATGCCAAAATTTTTCTTATTTGATGGAGATTTTATACACTTACAAATACTTGTGTGTGTGTATGTGTCTGTATGTATTTATATACTCATTTATGCAATGTTAGTTTGCAGGAGGGAACAGGAAGGCCTGTGGCTAACAAGGCTGTTACCTGTGCAGAGCTGGTCTTGGATGTCTCACCAAAGACACAAAGAGTCATCCTAAAGAAGAAGGTAAGAGTTTAGAAAGTGGGGATTAGAGCCAGGCAAGCTGGCACATGCCTTTAATCCCAGTACTTGGAAGGCAGAGGTAGGAGGATTGCCATGAATTCGAGACCATCCTGAGACTACATAGTGAATTCCTGATCAGTCTGGAATAACAAAAAAAAAAGTGGGGTTAAGGTCAAGGATTTATTTGTGTCCCTGGAAGAGGCTTGGGGTTATCTAGTCTAGAGTCTTTGTTTGACAGCCAAGAAAATGGGAACTTGGAGAGAATGTCTCGCTCAAGTTATGGTCCAGGCAGTCTATGTTTTTTAAAAATATTTTATTTATTCATTTTCAAGCAGAGAGCTAGAGAGAGAGAGAGAGAGAGAGCTAGAGAGAGAGAGAGAGAGAGAGAGAGCGCCAGGGCCACCACCTTGTGGTGGTTCTGGCTTATGTGGGTCCTGGGGAATTGAACCCGGGGCTTTAGGCACTGGAGGCAAGTGTTTTAACCGCTGAGCCATCTCTCCAGCCCTGGTCCAGGCAGTCTTGAGGGACCCAGTTCAGGCAGTGCTTCCCACTGATGCTCACTGCTGGATTCCAGCCTTGCTCACCTTCCATGTCCTTTTAAGGAAAAGTGAGTCCTTCAGTTTATGATTTCTATTTTTCCCTATTTTATTTATCAGTGTAGCGCTTTTCTAATCTCAAACTGAATTAAACAAAAAATATCCCTTCACATATATTGGTAAATTAGCATAAAAAGACGTTCTTTGCAAATGAGTTTAGGGAAATGTTTTTGCTAGTGGACCTAGGTGTAAGAGAGAAAGGCAATAAAATTTGGACAGAAATATTAATGACAGGAAGACCAGTTTGAAACTGAAAGATGACAGAGGTTTGGGAATACATGTGCCCAGAAGCCACTTTGTGGCCAGGGATGGTTGTCATGCAGTTCAAAAAAGAGCCCTGACAAAGGATGGCTGCTTAAAGTGCCATCACACACGTGGAGGCAACACTTTAGGATTATTGGTTTGGTTTTGAAGTTATGCATCTCATTGTTTTTTAATGTTTTAAAAGTATTTAGGGGCTGGAGAGATGGCTCAGCGGTTGAGGCACTTGCCTACAAAGCCCAATGACCAAGGTTCAATTCCCCAGTACCCACATAAAACCAGATACACAAAGTGACAGCACATATCTGGAGTTCATTTGCAGCGATTAGAGGCCCTGGTATGCCCATGCTCATTCATTTTCTTCTTCCCTCCCTCCCTCCCTCCCTTCCTCCCTCCCTCCCTATCTGCTTACAGATGAATAGATAATTTTTTAAAATATTTATTTATTTGAGAGAGGAAAGAGTGAATGGGTGCACCAGGGCATCCTGCCCCTGCAAATAAACTCGACATGTGGGCCACTTTGTACATCTGGCCCAAACTAAGGTTATGTATCTCTTCACAGATTTCTAAAATTGTCAGGGGCCACCCCAATACACTGGGCCTCATGGACTATTCTCTTCATCAGTCCCATCTGAAGGCTTGCAGACTAAACTGTGAGGGAAGAGAGACGGGGAACCTGTGGACAATGGGAACATCTCTATTTTAGAATTTATTTACTGGTTTGTTTATTTGCAAAGAAGGGGAGAAAGAGTAGTAATAAAGTCCTGCCACTTTAAATGAACTCCAGATGCATGCGTCACTTTGTGCATCTGGCTTTACATGGGTACTCTGGAATTGAACCCAGACCATCAATCAGCCTTTGCAAGCAAGCACTTTATCTGAACCATCTCTCCAGTCCATCTCCATGTTTTTTAAAAAATATTTATTCATTTTCAAGCAGAGAGAGAGAGAGAGAGAGAGAGAGAGAGAGAGAGAGAGAGAGAGAGAGAGAGCGCACCAGGGCCACCACCTTGTGGGTCTGGCATACGTGGGTACTGGGGAATTGCACCCAGACCCTTAGGCACTGGAGGCAAGTGCCTAAACCGCTGAGCCATCTCTCCAGCCCCCATCTCCATCTTTAAAGTGGGAGTTTTGCTGGTTTCCAGGTTAGGACAACCCTCACCAAGTGCAGATGTAGAGCAGTCCCTGACTGGCAGCTCTCCTCGCTGGACACCTGGGCTCTTATGCACAGCCATGTATCTGGAGTTCACTTGCTGAAGGCCCTGGCATGCCTATTCTCTCTGTTTGACTCTCTGCTTGCAAATAAATTAAATTTTAAAATTTAATGTAGAAGGCTACAGAAGCTTTTTTTTTTTTTCTTGACACATGGGTAGCATGCAAATGAGTTAGTGTCTGTTGCTGTGGTAGAGAGTGTGTGACCCTGACAGTTGCAGTTAGGGCAGAGGTGTCCCTGGGACGGGCCATGTGGGTTGTGTTGGAGGCATTATAGAAAGGCTAAACAGGCTCTGGAGTTGGGCTATGGGTAGGCAGATCTTGTCCCCAACACCTACTTCTTATTTCCTCTCACTGAGCCCTAACTTCCCCATGTTTGAGTAAAGGTAGGAACAGCATACACCTCATTGGAGTTATTGCATATAACATTGAGAATTTACTACATGTCAGGTCTTGGTCTGAGGGATTTATATGTAATAACTCAGACCAAGACCTGGCATGTAGTAAACTCTCAATAAGTATTTTTACTTCTAGTATGTAATGGATTGTATTGGCATCCATGGTTGACTGGAAGTTCAATGGCTGTGTTTAAATATGCCAGCAAAGAATATGTATTAAAATTAAAAGCAACCAACTTAGCATAACCTTTGTATATGACTAAATTAACGTTTGAATCTAACCAACTTGTAAACATTTGAAATGATAATATGTTGTTATGCTTTGTAAACATTGGGGAGTAGTGGAGAGCCTTTGGTAATTCTGCTTGTCTGCAGGATGACTAGATAGGTGATAGTGACTGTCCTTTGTTCTCTATAACTGGACCCTGTTTTTCAGGTCACGACACCTAGTGTCACCATCTGAAACAATAGTAATGACAGTAGTGTAGATAGTGTAGACTGCCCAGCCATTTGCTTCTTTTTTCTTTTTGCTTCTGATTCTTTAAAAAGGAAACAATATTTAGTGTGTGAAAAGAGATTTTAGAGAATTCTCACAATTTATGATTCTTGTTCTTCTGGTGCAATGATTTAGCATATTTCATCCCAAGTTCAACAATATTTCAACAATGAAAGTTTCAACTCAGCATTTCTTTTTTAAAAAATATTTTATTCATTTTCAAGCAGAGAAGGAGAGAGAGAGAGAACCAGGGTCACCACCTTGTGGGTCTGGCATATGTGGGTCCTGGGGAATTGAACCCGGGGCCTTAGGCACTAGAGGCAAGTGCCTTAATCGCTGAGCCATCTCTCCAGCCCAGCATTTCTTTTTTTCTTTTCTTTTTCTTTTTCTTTTTTGTTTTTCAAGGTAGGGTCTCGATCTAGCCCAGGCTGACCTGGAATTCACTCTGTAGTCTCAGGTTGGCCTCGAACTCATGGTTATCCTCCTACCTCTGCCTCCCGAGTGCTGGGATTAAAGGCGTGCGCCACCACGCCCAGCTCTAGCATTTCTTTTTTAAAAGTACATTTTTTATTTATATGAGAGAGAGAGAGTATGTATGTGAGTGAGTGAGTATGGGCATGCCAGGGTCTCTTCCCACTGCATATGAGCTCCAGATACATGTGCCACTTTGTTTGTGAATCAGACCCAGGCTGGCAGGCTTTGCAGGCAAGCACTTTTAACCTCTGCAACATCTCCCCAGACCTAAGCTCAGCGTTTCTTCAACAAGGAAACCTTCCTATAGAGATCTTAGTCCTCAGAGACAGTTCTCCCTATGCAGAGCTGTGTGCCCCACACCATGGCTCTTTCGCCTTTGTGTATCTGCCCATCAGGAACCAGGAAAGCGTTCTCAGCTCTGGAGGATGACAGGAGCAGGAATGCTGGCCCATGAGGGCTCTGCTGTTCCCCACAACCCCAACAAGCCTCTGGCCGCACACTCCACAGAGGGCTCCGCCATCCTGGATATCGCTGGGCTGGCTGCTGTCACTGACAACAGGTAATCTGCTAGGCAACTTCTGAGTCAAGCTCAGTGCTTTCTAACTCAAGGGAAATTCCTCTTCCCAAATAGGGTTCTATAAAGTCTTGTAAGGATTTGTGTTTGATTTCTAAGTAGGAGTTTGTGTTTTTATATTTGTATTTTTATCTCAGTGGCTCAAGTTTGTCAAATTCCCAAAGCTAAAATATTGGGCTTTTCATTTAGGTTTTTGAAGTACTGTGACAATACCATGCAGATGTAAAGAAACATCAAATAATGGAACGTATTGTAGAAAGTATTTTTTTTTTACTGGAACTTCTATTCTACCTTTAGTCCCTCAAAGCGAACTGTTTCTGTTTTTAAATTTTTCTAATCATCTGTTAAATCTTTCCAGAAATATTAATTTGGTAAGACTACTCAGATGTGTTTTTTTTAATAACCCTGGATTTGATTTGTTAAGTTTGAATAAGCTACTAGATTTGCCTGCCTGTGTCTTAGATTCTCTACATAATCAGTATGTTTGTTTATAGTTGATACCTTATTATTTCCAAAAAAGACTTGTAACTTAAAATTCAAAAATAAAGTTATTTAAAAATAAAACAGAGAAGGCTGTTGAGAAGATCTTAACTATACGTTCGATACTGTTTCCCAAACCTTATGATGGCTTTTCACTGCAAGCCTGGGAGCACTTGTGTTTTAAACCTTTCCTCATCTTTCCTCACTGAGCGACCCTCACCACCACATGACCGAGGCGAATCCGCCCCATTAGACTTGTAGGCAGGAGGTGCAGCTGAGCCCATCATCAGCTTCTCTGGCCTCAAGCTGCCGGCCCAGAGGACTCAATGCCTTTCTTTGTCCAGGTACGAGCCGCTGATGCTGAGGAAGCCTGACCGCAGGCGAAGCACCACTCAGACGTGGAGTTTCCGAGAAGGGAAATTGGCCTGCGGCTTGCATGGGTTGGTTGTGCAGGTCAGTAGCTTTTGACACCTTTGAGTGCAGCACACAGGTCAATTCTTCTTTGAAACAAAGTCCCACTTGGGGTGAACATGATACATTGTTCAGTGGGGGGAAAAGTCATTGCAGAGCAGTACTCTTCAATAAAGGGCAGTCAAGTTTGTGACACATCTACATTCACAACTGTGCCTTGGCTGATAGGTTTTTGCCTGTCTTCCTCCCTCCCTCTCTTACTCTGAATTCTTTTTTTTTTTCTAATGACATAAATTGCCTATGTGCTTTTTAAAAGAAGGAAATAACAGTATCCATTAAAGGCCCAACACTAAGTTTAGACCCTGGAGTTACTATAGTAGACACAGCAGTCTTGAGCTGGCCATGGGCTCCATACTTCTGACTTTAGTGCTGCATTCTTAGCAGTATCCAAATGAGCCTTTAATTATTGTAAACGCAAATGTCACAACCAAGACTGCAGACAGTTTCCTCTCTGTTCAATACAGCCTTTCTGTTGCATAACAAATTCCCAGGTACTTTATAATCAAATAGGAGTTTGGAAGGGTACCAAGAGTTGAGATTTTTCTGCCTTTTCTGGCTCTGAGATGGGCAGATAGAGTGGCTCAGGAATTTGCATATGTAGTGGGACAACATACGTGACTGCCTACAATTCTGCCCCTGGTAGAGTCAGGCTGCCCTTTCAGGGGGAAGCTGTAGTCCAGGGCAATGTGCATAACCGTGAGGAACCTCCTACATCTATTTGGTGAGATTTATTTTCTTTATCTCTATTGCCCTGAGCTTTTTTCATCAAAGGCAAGCTGCTTACTTATACAAAGCACACATCTGGAATGGATTTGTGATTTCCAATTAGCAATACAGTTCAGACTTCTAGAGGCTAAAGAGGGGTTGTTATAATTGGTGGATTCCGGGTCTGACCTCGACTTTACTTCTAGGTTTTTTTAAAGCCCATGTAATTCTAATTTTCTTGGAGTGTTCCCCCCCACCACTACCAAATTCTTTTCTCGTGCTTGTTGTTTCCTGACTGTTTCATCATTTAATTGCTTGTGAATAACCCCATAAAACAACAGCATTCATCAGAGCAGAATGTGTTTTGGTTAGGGAAATACGCTTATTTCAATCCTTTTTTTTTTTTAATATTTTATTTATTCATATTCAAGTAGAGAGAGAGAGAGAGAGAGAGAGAGAGAGAGAGAGAGAGAGAGAGAGAGAGAGAAGAGAGAGCATACCAGGGCCACCACCTTGTGGGTCTGGCTCATGTGGGTCCTGGGGAATTGAACCCAGGGCCTTAGGCACTGGAGGCAAGTGCCTTAACCGCTGAACCAACTCTCCAGCCCTTATTTCAATCTTATTGTGCTAAATAAAGTAATTGAAAGCATTTAAACATTTTCTGACACTGTTCTTATTAGGTTATGTATGCACTTTCCAAACTTACAAGTTACAAAAGTCTTTCCTTGTATTGAAAACTGTCTAAAAATCAGCTCAGTTTCCTTTCCATTACTCAGTATTTAAAAATGAACAAAGGGGCTGAGCATGGTGCCACACAATTCAAATGCAAGCACTGAGAAGGCAGAACAGGCGGATCATGAGTTCAAAGCCAGCCTTGGCAGCCAGTGAGACTGTCTTGAAAAACAAACAAATGGAATTCAGACATTCATTTGCATTTGCTCTCAATGGCCCATGGTGCTCTGTACCAGCTTCATCGTGGGACTTGCTCTTCCTATGGGATATTATACAGTCAGGATTTTATTTTCCCCCAAAGCTTACAAACTTGGGCATTCAGTGATAACTTCCAGTATTGTATTACGTTTTAGAAGAAACACTAACTCTGAATATTTGGGTTGGTTATCTAGCGTTAAGTCTAGAATTTGCTCCTTGTTGTAAAGCTACATGATCCTAATAGTTATTTAATCTAATAGTTATTTAATCGTCATTGAAGATTATAAGGCCAGCATTTATGTAACACTCAAAAAAACAAGGCTAGTTTGGCTACTTTATCAATAGTTTCTTTTGGGTGCATGTGTATGGTGTATACCCATGTTTTTATGTGTGTGGGTATGTGTATATGTGCGCATGTGTGCCTATGTGCACATGTATATGCTCACATGTGGAGGTCAGAAGTCATCCTAAGGTATGCTGCTCACCTGTTTTTAAGATGGGATCTCTTGTTGTCTGAGGCAACCTTATTAGACTAAACTAGCTGGTCAGGAGCTCCGGGATCCTCCTGTCTTCACCTCCCCTGGTGCTGGAATTGTAGGCTCAAGCCTGGCTTTTTCATGGGTGCTAGGAGTTGAATTCAGGTCCTCTTGTTTACACAGCAAACACTTTACCAAAAGAGCTATTTCCCCAACCCAAAAGTTTTGTTTTTTTAATGATTAAAATTTATTAAAGGCCAGAATGAGGAAGGAGACAAGAAAAGATAGTGGGGATGAATGTCATCAAATATGTCATGTACATATATTGCCCAAAAATAAAAACAAAGATTTTAAAATTTATTATAAGGTAGAATAAAACCAATTATTTATGGAGTTATCTCTTACTATATTTATATATGTAGCTCTCCAAATTCATGTGGCACAACATACATAATCCTATTTTTATCTTTCAGACCAAACAGTAAATGATCATGGCCTTCCAAAAAGAGCATTTAAAAATTGAATAACCTTTTTCAAATGGCATGTGATAACATGACAGCCTGTCTTTGCCTTTTCTTACTCATCTTTATTCTGATGTCTTTCAGGCCAAAGGAGGCCTTTCTGGATTGTTTGATGGAGCTGAAGTTGTTCTTGGTCCTGATTCATCTGTGGAGCTTTTGGGTCCAGTTCCACCAGAACAGCAGTTTGTCAACCAAAAAATGCGGCCTGGTTCTGGAATGCTGTCCATCAGAGTCATCCCCGATGGGCCAACTAGAGCACTCCAGGTAATCACTTGTCACAAGGACTTTGGCATTGAACACACTTAAGCCAATGTGAGGATATGTCTTGAACAGTGAGACAGGGATGAGACTACATCCTGAAGTTATGAGTAAACGGTGGAAGTAAAATGTAAGTAGAAAGTATAAGCAATGTGTATGTAAAGTCTCATCTAGCCAGCAGGGGTGGTGCACACTTGTAATCCCAGCACTTGGGAGAATTCCATAAGTTCGAGACCAGCCTAGGCTACACAGACCCTATATTATGACAAAACAGTGTAAAAACGAAAGAAGATAATGGGAAGAACAGTATATACTAATATTAGCAGTGTTATGCTAATATTTAAGTAATTGTTAATACTTACACTAAAAAAAAAGATATGAGGACCCTAATCAAGCAATTGAACTGTGTTATGAGGGCAGGGTTTGTAGAAAGGCCTATATTTTGGGATTTAGAGATTGAGGGAGCTTCCTACCAGAAATATTACTTAGGCTGAGTACTACAGACGAACAGAAAGGAGGTAACTGAATAGAACAGGAAAGGCTTTGCCTCAGTGATGCACATTTTTGCCCAGCAGGAATTTAGTGAGCAGCTCTTAGAACCAGGTGCAGTTCTAGGTACTCAGCCCATGCTTACACTTTATTCTCGGGAGCAGGCATTCTGTGAGAAGTAAGCATGAAAGAGTAAATTGCATAGTGTTTGGGAAGCTGATTAGTGGAGAGAGGTAACAGAGAGGTCCTTAGCCTGACTGGCTCATAAAATATGGGAAGAAATACAACTAATGATAGATCGACCCTAAAGATAGAGTGATTTATCCAAGGCAGGCAGAGTCAGGGATTGGCATGATCAGGAGGTGCTTGGGACAACTCACATGACTGCCATGTGGAGAGGTGGCAGGCAAAGACTGGAGGCAGAGAAAGCCCAGGTGGAGGCTCTTGAAGTAGTGTGGCTGAGGGACTATGAGGGCCTGAACTGGAACAAGGGGAAAGTGGGCTTGGGGAGGTGGAGAGAACAATCCAAATGAAGCGTATTTAGTGATGGAGTCGAGACTCCTCCCTGGGCACCAAGGAGAACAACGGTCCTGATCACTGCAGGGAGTAGAGTAGACATGGGGAATGAGGCGTTACGTTTGGCCCTTTTTAAGTTAGCTGTTGCTATGTGATTCTGTGTGACAACATGCAGAAGTCATCATGGATGCGGGGTTTGTCAGTCATATTATAATTCTGGAGCAAGGGAAAGAAAGGTTGGAATACACTAGTAAGCTCTCTTAAAGTGTACTACCACTGTAACAGTAGTCTACTCAAGTCAGAAATGAATGCAGGGATCTTGAAGTTCACAGGCTGGGATCTGAGATGTCATTCCAGACCTCTGGTAAATGTCTTCCCCTCTACTTTGCAAGACTGTCAAAGTCTTTGGCTGGTGTGTGCTGCATAGACATAGGACCACATTTGCTTCATGACTTCACCGTCTTATGTTAGTGCTGGGGAGTGGTTAGCTACCATAGGACTCTTGGGGCAAATAGTAACTTTTGACTTACACAGTTGACATGGGTTAGAATGGATTTCTCTGTGGAAGTGGGACCCCTCTGTATCTATGTCTTATTTGACTTCAGATAACAGATTTCAGCCAGCGAAAAAGTGACTGTCCATCCTATGACGTGGAGGACCTTCCTGTTACTGAGCAGGAGCTGCGAAAACTAAGGAATCCAGACACGGAACAGGAGTTAGAAGTAAGTTTGAAATGTGGAAGGGTTATTTTCTTGGTCAGCAATTTGCTGAGGATTTCTCTCTGGTTTTGCTTTTTTTGTGCCTGGTGTGAGTTCTGGATATGGGGTGTTGCTTCCCAGTGTCTTGACTGACCACACGAAAAATGTAGGAAATCATTGTGTAATGAGGGCTAAAATTGATGTGGAATCACTGTGGAATAAGTGTTGCTGAAGCAAGTTGACAAAAGGGAAGCTTTGAATTAAAGTCAAGAATAACAAAACTTGATTTTTTTTTCTCCCTTCACCTGACTCTGTAACATCTTTCCTCCTCTCTCTGGTTGAGAATTAGGAAGACAATGAAAAGTTTTAAAAGAGAGATGAGATTAAACATAAAAAGCACACTTACTTGCAAAGACTAGTTCTCCTCAGACTTTATTAAGAAGATACCATACTCAGTTGTTTTTTTTTTTTAATCTTTTTTTAATTTTTTTTTTTTGAAAGTGAGGAGAGAGAAAGAGAATGGGTATGTGTCAAGGCGTTTTGCTGCAAACAAACTCCAGACACACATGCCACTTTGTGCATCTGGCTCTATATGGGTACCAGGGAATTGAACTTGGATTAGCAGGCTTTGCAAGCAAGTGCCTTTAGACTCTGAGCCATCCCCCCAGCCCCAATATTCAACTTTTGAATAGGCATCAAATGCCTATTGCGGTGAGCTCCTCGAACAGCGAGGAAGAACAACCACCACTCGAGGATTCTTCTCAAATCACACTTTATTGGAGAGCCTTTTGATTGAAGGGAGAGCAGGAAGCGAGTGGGGGCCCGGAGCACTAGGAGTCAGTTGCTTATAAAGGGAGCAGGGACACGGGTCGCCCCATGATTGGCTGACACCAACTTGCCACCACCAGGCGCCACGGGATTGGCTAGGGACAGTTATATAACTCGCACATGCGCAGAGCCAAAGGCACGTCTTTCTCAAAGCATTGCCTAATATGGAGTTGTTTACCACTTAGCTACAAGGAAGTGGGCGCCATCTTGTAATGGCGATCGTCACGGCTCCCTGCAGCTTATGTGTGAGATATCCTGTTTGATACTATGAAAGTGCATTGAATAACCCACTAAGAGCTCACATACAAAATAGGTTCTCAGGCACTTTCATCTTTCTACTGCAGAATGCCTGGGTGCTATGATTGAGGTATTGTCACATTCCTCTGGAGTTCTGGCCTACTAGGAAGTCAGTCAAAACAGGAGAGGGCTTCTAGGGAGACAGGTACTTGAGCCCAGAAGGTGCATAGTAGGCTTCAGTAGTTCCCACTGGCTCAGGCAGAGTGAAGGGATTGAAATCTATTGCTTGTATTATTCTTGGCTACCGTAAGCTTTGTTTTTATACAGTTAGTGCAATGCTTTGATTTCCTTTCAGGTACTTGTGCGGTTAGAGGGTGGAATTGGTGTCTCCTTAATCAATAAAGTCCCAGAAGAACTAGTCTTTGCAAGTCTCACAGGCATCAATGTCCACTACACCCAGCTGGCAACCAGCCACATGCTTGAACTCAGCATACAGGATGTCCAGGTAAGGCATTCAGTTCCAGACAGTATAATCTTGTTTTCATGCTGAACAAGGAATAAAATTTAAGGTTTGGTATTCTAAAAACTTGAGTGTTTGGGGAAAATAATCTTGAGATAAAAAACAAAATCATCCTATGGAGTAGTTTCCACCAGTATTTATCTCACTAATGTATTTTAAATATTTATTTCTTTTTGTTTGTTTGTTTTTGTTTTTTCGAGGTAGGGTCTCACTCTAGCCCAGGCTGACCTGGAATTCACTGTGTAGTCTCAGGGTGGCCTCGAACTCACAGCAATCCTCCTACCTCTGTACATCATAATCAAATTTCTCAAAGTCAGTGTCAAAGAGCTAGCTGGAAGGGTAGGGAAAACAAAACAGATATTACATACAAAGGAACAAAGGTGTGAGTGACAGCAAATTGCTTGTTGGAAACCAATACAAGTTCTTTAAAGCACAGAAGGACAGGCAAAAATCCATCATTCTGGAACTCTATACCCAGAAAAAAATCTCAAAAACCAGGATGAAATAAAGGTGTTTTTAGACATCAAAGTCTAAAAGAATTCATTGTCCACAGACAGGAAATGTCCCAGGATGTTAGAGAGCCTCATGCAACAGACAGAAAATGGTAGGAGATGGAGGTCAGAATCAACACAAAGTGGTGACGTAAATCTGAAGTGAAAACTAATGGGAATATACAAGCTCATCCTTGTTTAAATCTCTTAAAGAGATAATGGCTGTTTAGGCAGAAATAACATTGTACTATGAAGACTATACTACAGAGAAGAATAAAATGTTTGGCGACATGTATGAGGCCCTGGGTTCGATCCCCGGCTTCTCCACCAAAAAAAAAAAAAAGTTTGCCAACATAGCATAGAGACTGAAAGAGATGGAAGCAGGTTATAATGAGTTTTTTTATTATCTTTTTGTTGTTGTTGTTGTTTTGAGGTAGGGTCTCACTCTAGCCCAGGCTAACCTGGAATTCACTATGTAGTCCCAGGATGGCCTTGAACTCACAGTGATCCTCCTACCTCTGCCTCCCGAGTGCTTGGATTAAAGGCATGCACCACGATGCCCGGCTTTTTTTTTTTTTTTTTTAATTTGAGGTAAGGTCTCATTCTAGCTCAGGCTGGCCTCAAACTCTTAGTGATCCTCCTACCTCTGCCATGCACAACCATGTCTGGCTATGATGACCTTATATTGGCATATAAGTGGTGTGATGAATAAAAACTGGGTGTGGTTGCATCTGGGAGGTAGAGGCAAGAATATCAGAAGTTCAGTGGTTCAATAAGCTACAAAGGGAGTTTGGGGCCATCCTAAACTGGATACCTTGTCTCAAAAAAAAATTAGAATGAAAAATTAAAGATTAATATCATAAACCCTAAAGCAAGCATGAAAATAATGAATTATAGGTAATTCTTTAACAAAGGAGGTATGGTGGGATAATTAAAAGTGCATGATTAGGTGCTAGAGAGATGGCTCCACAGTTAAGGCATTTGCCTGCAAAGCCTAACGACCTGGGTTCAGTTCCCCAGTGCCCATGTAAAGCCAGATGCACAAAGTGGCAAATGCATCTGGAGTTCATTTGCAGTGAGTGGCTAGAGGCCCTGGTGTACCCATTCCCTCTCTGTCTGTCTCTCTCTGCTTGCAAATAAATAAATAAAAATATTTTTAAAGAAATTAAAATATAATAAAGAAATGAATATGCTTGATTGATTAATCCAGAAAAGGGCAGAGTGAAGAAAACAACATAGACAAAAAGCAAACAAATGACAAGATGGTAGACGCTAGCTCAATGTGACAGTTGATTGTCAGTGTGAGAAACACCCAAGACAAAACATAGATGTGCTCACATCTATAGAAAAGGAAGACCACCCACAAGAAACACACATTAGTGGACTCTGTGATCTGAGCACTCAGGAGGATCATGAGTTCAAGGTCAGCATGAGCTACATAGGACCCTGTCTCCAAAAAGAAGAATCACATGTGTCATAGTCAGCTACACGTCGCTGGGATGAATTTCCAAACCAGGCACAATTTTGGGGAGGAAGGAATTTATTGAAACTATCAGATCCAGGGGAAGTTAAGGAAAAGGCTGGCTCCCTTTTACAGAAGCAAGCAGAGAGAGAGAGTTAACCCACCATCAGCACCTCAAGCAAGCAAGCACACTGTAATTCACAAAAATGCAGAATTGCCAGACTGGGTCCAGGCTTTTCTTTTGCATATCTATCCCTAGTATTTTGCATCCAATTTAGAAAGGGCCAGTTCTTAGGAGGCTAGGCCAAAGTGACACTTCCTCCAGCCAGAAGCCTGAAGACAATTAACAATTTAATAAACACAATTATAGTAATTTCTATTGGGGGACATTTATTCAAAACTACCACAACTTGTTAACTGAAAAGACACAAATATGATAAAAAGAAAAAGGGGAAAGATAGAGCCCGCTTTCACTAGTCATAAGGAAGTGGGAGTCACACTAATTAATGTCAGAACAGATTTCAGTGCAAAGATATTACCAAATAAAGAAGGTAATTTCCTAATGATATTAGAATTAATTCATCAAGAGGACACATTTGAGCATTGATATGCCTAATCATAGAGTTTCAAATGCATGGGAGGAAAAGGAAGAGTAAGAGAGATGAACAATTAGAGTCAAAGGTTTCAAAAACCTTTTCTGTGTGTGTGTGTGTGTGTGTGTGTGTGTGTGTGTGTGTGTGTATGATGTTTTTATGGGCACCTGTGGGCCAGGGTATATGTGTGCCATAGCATGTGCAGAGAAGGCAGACACCTTGGAGTGTCTGCTCATTTTCTGCTTGTCTGAGATAGGATCTTTCGTGTTTTGTTGTTATTGCTGCTGCTGCAAAGGCTAGACTAGCTGGGCTGCAAGCTTTAAAATTCTGACTCCACCTAGCACTGCTGTGGGTGTTAGGATTGCAGACCCATATGTCAGTGCATTCCAGCTCTGTGTGGAGGCTGGGGTTCTGTACTTGAGTTGGCAAGGTTGAGCTACTAAACCGTTTCTCCAGTCCATAGCCAAGGGTTTAAAATTTTTTATTTTTCATTTATTTATTTGTTTGTTTTGGTTTTCCAAGGTAGGGTCTTCCTCTAGCCCAGGCTGACCTGGGATTCAGTATGTAGACAAAGGGTTGCCTTGAACTTACAGCAATCCTCCTACCTCTGCCTCCAAGTGCTGGGAGTGTTTTGTTTTTAAGCACAGTTTCACTAAAGCCTAGATGCTGACCTGGAACTCACTGTGTTGCTCAGGCTAGCCTTGAACTCACTGTGATCTTCCTACCTCAGCTTCCATAGTCATGGGATTGTATGTATTCCATAGTCATGGGTGTGGCTTGGCCAAGACTATTGATACTGTTTTTGAACAAGAGAATGATGAGAAAGTCATCAGGAGCAGGTGTGAAGTACATGAACAGTGCTGCCAGCCAGCTTGCCTGAGAGGCTAGAGCCTGGACCATAAAACAGTTCCCGGGAAGTTCAGGAAGAAGAAGAGTCGGGCCATGGACAGTATATTTTCTGACCACAATAGAATTAGAGATAACAGGAAGATTAGTGGAAAACTCCCCTAACTATCTGGAAATTAATATACTCCTAAATAACTCAATGCTCAAAGAAAGAATCCAAGCACATGTTAGAAAATACTTTGAACTGGTTGAAAGCAGTGCCTGACTGATTCTGGAGGGGAAGTTCACAGAACCGAGCTGGGAGGTAGCTCTGTTGTAGAGCACTTGCTACCAAATGTGAGGGTCTGAGTTCAGATTCCCAGCAACTATGTAAATGCTGAGTGTGAAGGTGCGCTCCTGTAATCCCAGCACTAGTCTAACCAAATCAGCCAACTCCAGGTTCTGTGAGAGACCCCTATTTCAAAAAATAACGTAGAGAAAAATGCCTGATGTCAACATGCATGCACATATAGGCATACACACACACACACACACACACACACACACACACACACACACACACACAAACAAACAAAAGCCAAAAAATAAAGAAGAGAGAAGAATAGTTTTTTCAGAACCTTGTACTCAGGTGTTATGTTAAGAAACCAACAAAGAACAGATTTGACAGAAAATGAATGGAAGAAATAATAAAAACATTGGAATCAGTGATTGTAGAGAAAGACTCTGAATTCAAAAGGTGGTTCTCTGAGAAGAACACTGAAATTAATCAGCCTTTATCAAACCAGTCTTATGGGAGGGGGCAAGATGTAGATTGCTGGCATCAGGCCTGGGAGAGGTGCCAGCCCAGCCAGATCCTGGCAGCCTTGGAGCTCTGAGTCTGTCCTGGCACGGACAGCAGCTGTCCCATTGCCCCCAGGACTGGTGCTGGTGGCATTCGAGGCTGTTGTGGCGCTGGGGAGGGGATGTGGCCCATACCACAGAGCTCACAGTGCTCACCAGCTTGATGTTTATTTTTCTGAACATATGCCCTTTGGACTGCTACAAGCCTTTGATTAATTTTCAGAGTTTTGAAAAAGAAAGCTGCTTTGACTCTTTTTTGGTGGAATTCTGTTTTTAGCTAGGATACTGTCAGAAGAGGTCTGGCCTCTTTGTATCGTCAAATTCAGAGTCTTCTTTCCTGCCTCCACTGAAAATCCAGATCACTAGTTCTGGTAACTTTTCCCTGGCCTGTGGTTACTTTCCCACTGGGGTGGGCAGCTGGCATTCCTCCTGGAACAAGCATTCCCTAAAGCCTGCCACTCCTTCTGTGTCCTGACTGCTGTGCATCCACCCTGAGTGTCAGGCTGGACCTCTTTTCAGAAGTTTTTTTTTTTTTTTTTCCTTTCGTTCACTGTGTAGCACACAGCAAAGAATTCAAGGAAATCACATCACATTGGTTGAGGACAGGAGAAAATTGGTATCTTAGAACTATTTTCCTTGTCTTTCTTGGGTAATTTTAGAGACGATCCATTTCTGAGTTACCCTTTTAAATTTAACTTTTTTTTAGGGTGGGTCTCACTGTATAGCCCAGGCTTGCCTTGAACTCTATGTCTTGTCTCTGCTTCCCAAATGTTAGGATTACAGCTATTTATCACTGTAGCCAGTTAGCTTTATGCTTTGATAATAAGAAGAAGGTAGGTGCCATGACACTTGGGAAACTGAGACAAGAGGATTGCCACAAGTCTGAGCTCAACTTGTGCTACATAGTGACTTCTTTTCCTGCCTGGACTACAAAATGAGGCCTTGTCTCAAAAAAGAAAATGAAACAAAACAAAACTTTATAATATCTCTTGATATGTACTGTGAAGCACAGAAAATACATAAACATGCCACAAACTGGTGGTAGTGCACTTGTCTAGCATGCACAAGGCCCAGGGTTCAGACCCAGGTCTCCTTCCCCCAAAGTGGAGGAAATAATAGATCTCAGGTTTTCCTACTGTGATAGTGCTGTGGGAAATATTTAATACTAGAAAATATAGGCCCTGTTCATGGTCTGATTTAGAGAATGAAACCAGCACTAGTATACCTTATGTAGGCTTGAGTATTCCTTATCTGACCAGATATATTTTAGATTTTGAAGTTTTGGGATTATGAATATTTGCATATGCATGGTGATCAACATTGGGAATGGGGCCCAAGTATAAACATGTTTATGTTTCCCATATACCTTATGCACATAGCCCAAAGGTAACTTGGTTTAATAGTTTTAATAAGTCTGTGCATATAACAGAGGTTTATTGTGTGCAATCCCCCAACCCTCATTGGTTTTGGATACTGGGACATTTTGGATTTCAGAACTGGGATACTCAGCCTCACTTCACAGATTGGGTGAGATACGTAGCAACTGCTTCATCCATTGAGTCCTTTCTGACCATCAGCTGTGTGCCAGGCACAGTGCAAGGCTCTGGAGACATAGCTAGCTGTGGTGAAGCACATGCCATCTCTGCTCTCCTGGAGCTGCCACCTAGGGGCAGAAGCAAAGATGAATGCCAACATCCTGTGGAAAAGAAATAATGGGGCTGGTTCTACTTTAGAGTGGTGGCCTAGGAAGGCCTGAGGAGGTGAGGGGTGAGCTAAACATGGAGGCAGGGGATGGGCAACCACAGAGGATCTGAGGAACATTGCCCTAGGAGAAGGTATCAAGTCAGACTTAGTTTACGGGGTGTGGGGAGAGAGAGAGAATGAGAATAAGAATGAGAATGAGAGAGGGAATGAATATATGGGTGTTCCAGGGCCTCCTGCTGCTACAAATGAATGCCAGGCACATGTACCACTAGTGTGTTTGGCTTTACATAGACACTGGGGAATCAAAACCAGGCCATCAGCCTTGCAAGCAAGCACCTCTAACTGCTGAGCCTTTGCTCCAGCCTGGTCTATGGTTTTTTTAAATATCACTTTAACTACTGTCTAGAGAGTGCACTGAAGGGGCAAGGAGGGAGGTAGTGCTGGGAGTTCCTTGCCCTCATCAACAGAAGGAATGTCAGCACTAACCCTGCACCACTGTGGGACATGGTGGAAAGGGCAAGGGAGTTGGTGCCAGATACTTCCACTTAGTAGTTGTTGGAATGTGAGCAACTGACTGAACTTCTGGAAGCTTCTCCAAGCTTTTGTTTACTTGTTAGTAGAAAGGGCAGGGATCATCCCCATCACCTTTAGGATGCTAGGAGAGGTGGTAGGCAGGGTACAGTGGAGCTCCTGAAGGGCTCTTAGGAGTACCCAACACCTGGCCTCTTGGCTTTCCTGCTCCCAGTGTGGGTCTCTGGTAGAAACAGAAGGCAAAGGTGGCTGCTCCAGCAGTGACTCCTGGCCTGCTGAAGTGTCCAGGTGCAGCTGGTTTGCGTGTGCTGCTCCAGGCTGGGGGAGTAATGGGTCCCTGATGCCACTGACTCACTCGTGCATTCCCAAGGAGGGCGTTGACTAGGAATGGAGCAGTTCCCATTTGGAGCTGCTTGAGCTCCTGGTTCTCTTAATTTTTATTGTCTTCAAGGAATTTGGACTAGGGAGAAGCATCAGCATCATGCAGTTAAGAGCACCAGCCTAGGGGTCCGACAGACCTCCTGCACACCCAGTGCTGTTACTCTTCGGCCCTCTCCTCATCTGTAAGCTAAGGACAGTGTGCTTGGGTTTGCAGCAAAGCCACAGTGCATGTGGTGACTGGCTCCGAGCTCCCCCCATCAGATCTGCTCCCCCAAAGTTTTGAAAGTTTTTATTTTTAATTTGGAATTAACTTTAAATTGACACACTAAAGTTCTGTGTACTTACTGTGTTAAACATAATGCCTGAACTGCATATATATTGTAGAGTGGCTATATTGAGCTGATTTCAACTCTGTTCTCTTTGTGAACTACTCCCCTCACAATTCTATGTTTATCATTATTTCTGTTTATCATTATTTGTTGTCATTTAAAAATATTTATTCATTTGCAAGGAGAGAGAGAGAATGGATACACCAGGGCCTCCAGCCACTGCAAACGATCTCCAGACACATGTGCCGCCTTGTGCATCATGGGTACTAGGGAATCAGACTCTGGTCCTTCTGCCTTGCAGGCAAACACCTTAACCGCTAAGCCATCTCTCCAGCCCTCTATTGCCATTATTGAGATAGAGTGTCACTCTGTAGTCCAAGATAACCTCAAATTCTCAGTGCCTTGCCTCCATCTCCCGAGTGCTAGGATCACAGGTGTGTATCACCTTGCCCATCATCATCATCACCAGTCTCTGAGAGTGTGCTTTGCAGTTGCTGGTGAGGTAGAATGAATGACCAGGGTGACTCTGGGAGTAACCTGTGCATCTCATGAGGCCATTCAAAGGTGAGATGAGTACTGAGCAGTTTGTTTGGTTCTATTTCTATTTCTATTTTATTTTTTAAGCACAGAGACAGACAGAATGAGCACACCAGGGTCTCCAGCCACTGCAAACTAACTCTAGATGCATGTTCTACTTTGTGCATCTGGTTTTATGTGGGTGCTGGGGAATAGAACCTGGATCGTTAGGCTTTGCAGGCAAGCACCTTAACCACTGAGCCATCTGTCCAACCTCATGCTTCTGTTTTGCTGCCTCCTCATGCCCCAGGTGGACAATCAGCTCATCGGTACCACACAACCCTTTATGCTCTATGTGACCCCCCTGAGCAATGAGAATGAAGTCATTGAGACGGGTCCCGCTGTGCAAGTCAATGCTGTGAAGTTCCCCAGTAAGAGCGCGCTGACCAACATCTACAAGGTGGGCTGGCTGGGAGCTGGGCAGTGGTATGTAGGAGGTTGCTATGTTCTTTCTGCCGGGAACAGCCCAGCCACAGAGCAGCATGCAGGGTGTGTATGGAAATGGTTTTGTGCCAAGCCACATGTGACTTATCACACTGTTTAAATATACAGGAGAGCCTGTTCTTGGCCCTGCATATCCTCAGTTGTGTTTTCAGTGACCTTGTGGTTGAACTTTTGGTGGTACTGAAACTCACAGAGGCCAGTCTTTATTCATGAGAGTGAAGGAACCTCTTCTAGACCACTCTGATCTATTATTAAAGATGGAGTAAGGCAGACACTGAAAAATGCCAGGAGGTTTTTGTCTCTGCTCTGTAACCCACCATACTGTTTACTAAAAGCAGAGTTTTCAGAGGTGAGAGAGCTGTGACCTGGAGAAATCTTGATGTGTAATTACATGACAGCAGCTAACTGTAAAAGAAGCTGGCCTATAGCCCATAGCCGTAAGCCTGCTCATGCAGCTCCTTTCATGAGCAACTATAATCCGAGCAGGGTGTGCTGGTGCTCACCTACCATAGCTAGCAGTAAGGGCTTGGTGCCCTGGGGACCCTTGTCCACTAAGTATGTGGAGGTTTTGGTTAATTGCCACAAGGTAAAGAGAATTAGGCCAGAAATAAAATCACGTTACTAAAGAGACAGGTCTTGCAATGCTGCCCAAGCTGGTTTGGAAGCTCTGGGCTTCCTGCCTCAGCCTAGAACTGGGATTGCAGGAGCTTTCACCTGGCTCGCTGGGGCCTTCTTAATAGCACAAGGGAGAGTTGCTGTGGTGCTCACCTGTCAGTGAATTTCTTTCTCTCTAGCATCTGCTGGTCACGGCTCAGAGGTTCACCGTGCAAATCGAGGAGAAGCTTCTGCTCAAGCTGCTCAGCTTCTTTGGCTACGACCAGGCAGAATCAGGTACAGGCCAGCACTCTACACCTGTGTCTGCAGTTAGCCCACAAGTGTCTCCCCTGGGTGCCTGCTGAGCTCCCTTTCCCTTTGTACCTGACCTAGTGGCCCAAAGTTATATATCAGCTCTTCCCTTCACAAGATGGCTGCTTGTCCAGACTGGGATGCCCAGTGGTTGGCTGCTGGGAAGCAGCACATGGTTGTCTTCACATCATCTCCTTGTTTCCTAACCTGTGTTGATTACACAGATCAGGGCCATGAGTCAGAAATGCCTTTGGCAGTTCCTTTGGTTGAGTTAAAAAAAAAATAGGGGCAGCCTTAATTCTTTGACTTTTTTTTTTTTTTCAAGGTAGGGTCTCACTCTAGCCCAGGCTGACCTGGAATTCACTATGTAGTCTCAGGGTGGCCTTGAACTCACAGTGATCCTCCTACCTCTGCCTCCCGAGTGCTGGGATTAAAGGCATGCGCCACCACGCCCGACACAATTCTTTGACTTTTGACATCCATATTGTCGTTGTCAGTCACACACTGCTGGGATGAACCTCCAAACCAGGCACAGTTTATGGAAGGAAAGGATTTATTGAAGCTACAGATTCAGAGGAAGTTCCATAATAGTGAAAGAGGCTGTCCCCCTTTCACAGTTCCAAGCAGAGAGAGAAACCCATCACTAACACCTTACACACAGAATAGCAAACAGGCAGGGGGCTAAGGAGAGAAATCTCCTTCCCCTTTATATATAGCCTTAGGGTGAGGTCTTGTAACCCTATCCCAGATTTAATGGCTTCCTGAGTCTCTGGAATTTCCTTCCTGCATTGCCCTCCCAGGAAGGGATGTTCATTTCTAGCTTCTTTACTTCCTGCCCCCTACTGAAAGGCTGCCTTCCTGTAAACATCCTCAAACACCCACCAAAGAGAATTAAAAAGATCAAGTTGACGACAAAACCTAACCATCACACATACCAAACGTTGTTTTGCCCTACTCTCTTCTTTGGAGAGGGGAGTGAAATACACAAGCAGAAAATCCAAGATTCCAGCAGTGCTTTAGAAATAATTCAGCTGTGGTCTTTATTAGCTTCCTGATCACAGCCTTTTCTTCTGTGCTTAGGTGGATTTATCAGGGCTGTAGATTCAGCTTAGAAAGAAGTCAATAATTCAGGCCCATACCCCCACTTTATTTTTAGATAGGATCTGTCTAGCCCTCACTGACCTCAAAATTGTGATCCTCCTGCTTCCTTTGAACTGTAAAGTGAATTTTGAACCTAAAGAAATGGTAAGAAAGAGACTTTTATATTTGTTATGCATTTATTGGCTTGAGGAGGAAAATGTCTGAGTGTGTCTGTATATACAATCACAATGGCAGAAACGTATTTTTGTTGTTTATATCCTAGACTTAGAATTAAACTTTAAATACCCAGCACTGCAAAATACATACATACATACATACATACATATATACATACATACCTTTATGAGTGTTTAAGGGGCTGAGGAAATGGCTCAGTGACTGAAAGTACTTGCTTGCAAAGCCTGCCAGCCCAGGTTCATAAAGACTGATGAAAACATGCATCTGGAATTCATCTGGTACACCTATACGTAGGTATCCACATATGCCAATAAATAAAAATTTTTTTTCTAAAAGAGAATTTGGAAGACAGAAATGGTATTGCACATCTTTGGTCTTGGGAGGCTGACGTAGGAGAATCACTGTGAGTTTGAGGCCAGCCTGGGGCTACAGAGTTGAGTTCCAGGTCAGCCTAGTCTAGAATGAGACCCTGACTCAAAAAATAAAAATAAATATTTGAAATTGGCCAAGGGTGTTGCTCCATAGTAATGTGTTTAGCATGTGTGAGGCTCTGGATTTAATTCTAGCATCACAAAAAGAAAAAAAAGTGAAAAAGAAAAGACAAAAAAAAAAGTATTTAGTTATCCAGAATAAGGTTCTGTGTGCCTAAAGTGCTGTCCACTTTGGGTTGTGACTACAGTGTTTAATCATGTTCTGCCAGCCACTTGAAAGGCTGCCAGCCAGCTAGGCTTTCTAGTTTCCTTCCTGAAACATTTCACTTAAAGCCTGGTCGGGCAAGCTTTTCTTGTACGTGTTCTACAAGTTGCTCTTAGAAATTTCTTCCCAAGCACTATATAATGGCTTTGTCAAGGCTCTGTCTGCCTTTCATCAAAGCACCTCCTTCTTTCAAAAGGTTTTCATTCCTTTTCTTTGCAGTAGCCAGTTCTGTGTCCTGAGTGCAGATAGGCAAGTCCCCCTTACAACATCCTTCCTCTGTAAACAGAACCGATAATAACTGATCATAGCTAACTAACAATAGTTCTGGAAGTCTGTGGCTTCCAGACACGCCTGTGACCTTTAACTTTCCCATCTTGATTATTTTCTCCAAAGATAGTCTCTGCCGAGCAGCACTGAGTCACATAAAAGGCTAAGCAAATCTACTTTTGAGTAAACAGTGAGCAGTGGTACCAGAGTGCCATGTTTGGTGTTGACTTGGAGAATTAAGAGAGACTGTTGGTTACTTTCATTTTAAATTTTCAGTAGGACACAAGTATTTCAATCATGCGACTAATAGATTTTGCTTTTATTTTTGAATTCTGCCTTTGTACCAGAGGTAGAAAAATATGACGAAAACCTCCATGAAAAGACAGTCAAGCAGGGGGGAACACCAATCCGATACTACTTTGAAAACCTCAAGATCAGCATCCCCCAGATCAAGCTGAGCGTGTTCACCTCCAACAAGCTGCCCTTGGACCTTAAGGTGAGATGACTCCTGGACACAGCCCAAGAGCCATGTGACAGCATGCTAGCCATTTGCTTTTCTCAAATTTTCATTTACTTATTGCACCTGTGAGTTGGGGTGGGTGCAGCAGGTCTGTTGCCACTATAAATGAATGCCAGATGCACCATTGTTTGCATCTGACTTTATGTGGGTTTTGCAGAATCGAACCCCAGTATCTTTAACTACTGATCAATCTCCCCAGACCTCTATTTGCCTTTCATGTGTGGCATCAGCATTCATAGCAGGCATTTCTGTAGGGTTCCTTTCAGAGATGACTTAGTGACTTGTGTGTAAGTAGTAACTGAAAAGAATAAACAGAATTACGTAAAACCAGTCTGCTCTCTGAGTCGCTCTCCTCGGAGAGGCAGAAGCACCTTTCTCAGGGCTGCTCCTGGTCTCAAGAGAAGGACTCATCCTCCTAGTTCTCTCTTCTTCTCTTCCAAGTGGCTGTGACCATCCTGGAGAGTTGTCACTGGGAGGGCCTGCCACCTTTGAGGAATACTCATATGCAAACTCATTGGCAGGTGGTCTTACCTACCACAGCCTCAGGTGACACTCCCAACTGTCTCAGTGTGCACTTGACAGCTACAGCTGACTTCAGTACTAAAGCATACTTCAAGCCTGGTGAGGGTCGGGATTCAAATCCAAGCCTTTCTTGTGTGTACATCTTTCCACTGTGCTGCCTCCAGAACATAAGGAATCAGACTTTAGACCCGTGTCTCCTCAGGGACGCCCGGGGCTTGGTTGACAGGGAAATTGAAATTCAGCGTCTGTGTGTCTGTTACTTCAGCCTGTGTGGTAGGTAGTTGACAGGAAGCAGAGTGAGGCCAGGTGGCTGTGGGGAAGTCTTTCCTGAAGGAACTCTGAATCGCCCTCCCTGCAGCTCGCACTCATCGCTTCTGTGGGTGTAGAAGGCAGCCATCAAGCCTCCTCCTTTCCTACTACCTTGCGCCGTGTCCCTGATGATCTCTCTCTGAACAGTAACAGCCATCTGAGCTGATTGGTAGGAGCTTTGTCGCTGCAGATTCAGATGCTCAGATGCAGGCGCGGCTGTGCAGGGACCACAAGTGTGTCAGCTTCCTCAGCAGGGCCACACAGCCCAGCTCCAGACAGTTGTGGTGGTGGGGGTGCACCCGGTGTTTTCATAGCTTCAGAGTTTTAAGAGAAGCCAGAAATCTGGATTTTTATGTGGAATCTCCTGGTTTTTAAACATTGGCAACCAATGCAAGTTCCTTTTTTTAAAACCTTCTGGGTCTGACAGAACACATGTGTAGGCCTCATGTGCCGTGGTGTTCTGCCAGGTTCTAAAATAGATGTGCAGGTAATCAGAGAGTTGTCTGGTCAGCTTCAGAATCTGTTTGGGAAGGGCCAGGGCAGGAGGCGGGTGCTTTAGTGAGGTACAAAGGTGGGGTGCACAGCTGGTAGCCTGGCCAGCCAGGAGAAGTATAGTAAGACTGCTGTGCCCTCCTCCCCTCACTGCCCTACTGCTCCATCCGCTTTAATGTCCCCTTTCCCAGGAGACTAAGGATACTTAAAATTAGCCTGGGAGTAAGGGGAAAACCATGGGAAAGCCACTATCTTGCTAATATCCACAAGTATCCACTTGACTTCTGTGACCCTTTGGAATGGGCTTGTTTGATAAAGTAGATTCCCCCAGAACACTTGGCTCTCGCCCAGCAAACCAGTGCCGAGCATTTCCTGTGAGTAGAAGACTTGTTTTTTAAAATCTTCCTATTAAGAAGCTTGGGCCCCTAACCATGCTTTCAGATCATCCCACCAGAAGACTTCCCAGGGTGATTTTCTACAGTGCAGTGGCCTCGCACCCAGTTCCATGTTCTCAGTGCTGTGTGTGTACTATACCCATACAACTGAGATCCTTTGGGCTGACTGTCGCCCCCTGCGGTCTCTTGAGAGAACGTGTTTATTAAACTGTATGGTGCAGCCCTAGAGAGGCTGTAGGGGCATGCAGAGTGTGGGAAGCTAACATTTCAGGCAGGGTGCTGGGAATTGGGACGCTCAGCTTATGGAAGTCACCATTTTACTGTGCCTTGATCTCTCCTAGTGGAGTCTGGGACTCATAAGATAATGTCATTTATTCCGAGAGTTTCCTAACAGAGTAATATCCCCTTATTAGTAGCTCTTAGAAAGGGCAATATGCCTTCTTGATGAACTTGTAATTGTTGAAACTGTGTGCTGAGGAAACGGAGCCTCTCCCCAAGCAGCAATCATGGGAGTCTGACTAAAAGGTAACTCTGTCTTTGAGATTGAAGGAATAATTGTCTCCATTCTCCTCCTTCCCGGCCAGGAGTGAGGCTGTCAGAAGTCTCGGAGGGGAGCCTCTGCAGGTTTACACTGAGGGTACATTGTTGTCAGATATAGTGTCTGTTCAGGGCACTCAAAGCAGTTTCCCATCTGCCATCTCCATTGGATTCCTGACTCTGAAGGAGGAAGGGGGAGGTAATAGTTTCATTTCACACATGCAGAGACAAAAGCGCAGCGTTCCTCCCTTCCCTTCTCTCTTATTTGCATGGAGTTTGCATGTTAGAGCGTGGCCTGGTAATATTGAAAATGCCACATAGCATATATATATATTTTTTTCCTTTTAAAGATCAGAAGATGCCAGGAGCCCTTAAAACGTTTCAGAATTTTAAGGTGGCCTACAGCAGTCCCTTTCCCGTTTAAGCATTGGGGTATTACAAAAGAAGGGCTTTAATTGAGCAATCGAGTTTGGAAGAAAACCCACATTTTAATGGTCAGTGAGCGAGCGGGTGTGGGTAAGGGGGGGACTTTAAACAAAGACACTATTTAAAAAGCCTAAAACTGTCTTCTCAAAGGCTTGAAATAATTTGTTGGGAAACTTCAGACCCTTTACTTTTTTTCCTCCCCTTTCTAAATAAAAACCAGATTTGTTAAAAGGAAAAAAGATCCAGTATTGTTAATTGTATTTCAAAAAGTGCTAGAGAGGGAAATATTCCTGTAGCTTTAAACACTGTCCCAAAAGGGAAATAGGCAAATATCCCAATTCACATAAACAGTCTCTATGTACCATAAATAAACCTTTAAAGAATGAATTCCAGACAGTTTTGTTTAGTGTGGGATAAACCAAGAAAGGAAAGGACATGGCCCAGGGAATAGCTTGTGATCTGAGACCTTGTAGACAGGTATTTCTCTGGTTTCTGGAAGGCTGCAGCTGGTTTTGCCCGGGAGGTCGGGCGGGGTAGGCAGTTCCCTATCTTTATTAAGAACGTATGAGCACAGGGTTGCTCGCTCTAGAATCCGTTTTTACAACAGGAAACGGCTACTTGAGTAAATAAGCATCAGCATTGCGCACTACTGTATGGGATCCCTCATCTAGTCACTGCGGGCAGGAGCCTCTGTAGCTGTCCCTCTGCTGCCTTGCCCTCCCACCGACCAGCTCAGCCTGAAGGTGGCAGACAGAGTCACTCATAACATTAGGCTGCATCTCAGACCCAGGGTGTCTGTGAGGACTTGGTACTTGGTGGAGGTGGCTGCATCTCAGATCCAGGGTGTCTGTGAGGACTTGGCACTTGGTGGAGGTGTCAAGTTTTTGCAACTCTGTGTGGTTCTCCTTTACTATGTGGTTGCCATGAGGAAGTTGGGGTTAAGGAAGAAAGCTTTCCACCTTAAGCTTTTGTTTAATCACACTTCCTTTTCTCTGAAAATCATGCTGAGTTATATTGGTAGGACTGCTGAACTGAATGGCAAGCCCTCACTTTCCCAGCATGCTTGTCCTATGGCTGGGAGCAAAGTGGTTAAGCCTGCTGAGCCTCAGTTTCTCCATCAGTGAAATGAGGAAAATAAGACATGCCCACTTATTTCATCACCATTTCCTACACAGTTGAGAGGCATGGGCGAATGACTAGCAGAAAGTTTTTGAGGAGAAATCGCATAATCCTCTAGCTTTCACTGTTGTGAAAATGAACTTGCTCAGGTCTATGATCTGCTCATAGGGCTGGAGAGCTGGCTCAGCGGTTAAGGTGCTTCCCTACAAAACCTAACCACTCGAGTTTACTTCCCCCAAACCCACCTAAAGCCAGATGCACAAAGTGGCGCAGGAATCTGGAGTTAATTTGCAGTGGCTAGAGGCCCTGGTCTGTCCATTCTCTATGTCTCTGTGTCTTTCTGTATCAATCTATCTTATCTATCATCTCTGCTTACAAATAAATAAATCAATAAAATGTTCTTTAAAAAAACAAGACTGCTCATAGCTTCCTGACCATAGGCCATCCACCTAACAAGACAGAATGCTCTTTCTTATCTTGCTTTGTTTATAGCTGTGGCTGGTCAAGAACTTAATCTGTAGCAGTCAGGCCCTCATCTTGGCGCTCCTCCTGCCTCAGCCTCCAAAGTGCTAGATTACAGGTGTGTGCCACCATGCCTAGCAACTTAAAGGTGTTCTTGGTCCCTAAAATATTTCCTTCTGAAATTATCTATTAGAAAATTATTGGTGACTTTCCAGGTCACCAAACCAATGGCCCTGTTTCCCTGTCGTCATCTTTGTTGAGTCCTCTGCCATTTGATGTTTCTGACTTTGTCCTGGCCTTCTGTCCCTTCTAGTTCTCCTCTTCCTCTCCTGTTGCTTCTTTGTATTTTCATGGCTTTCTTTTATTCTAATTCTTCACTATTTTTTTTCCACTGTGAACTGTCTGGTCATAAACTTGTCCATTCATTTTCCTATCAGATGATTGTTCTTTTATCATCTGATTTCAGAAACTCTTTATAACAGTTTTGTCTTTGGGCTAGGGAGATGGCTCAATGGTTGAAGGTGCTTGCTTGCTTGCTTGCAAAGCCTGATAGCCCAGGTTCAGTTCCCCCGTACCCATATTTGCATATAGTTGCACGTGCATCTGGAGTTCATTTGCAGCAGCAGGAGGACTTTGCTCACCCATACTCTGTGCATGTGTGTCTAAAATAAATAAATAAATAAGTTTTTAAAGGCTGCATTGCCAGTTTGAGGCCAGCCTGGTACTAGTGATAAGAAACAGAATAGGCCAGATATGGTGGGGCACACCTTTAATTCCAGCACTTGGAAGGCAGAGGTAGGAGGATCGCCATGAGTTTGAGGCCACCCTGAATAATGAATTCCCAGGTTAGACTGGGTTAGAGAGAGATCCTATCTCGAGGTGGGGGGAGGAGCCCAAAATAAGAAACAGAATAGAAATGTCATTAGATTATACAAGAAATTTAGTACATAATGGTCATTTTAATTCAGCCAGGAAATTAGATTATTTTAGAATTAAGTTTACTCTTTTTTAAAGTTATTTATTTACTTAGAGGCACACTAGGGCCTCTTGCCACTGCAAATGAGCTCCAGGCACATGCACTACTTTGTGCATCTGGCTTTGGGTGAGTACTGGGGAATTGAACCAGGCTGGCAGGCTTGCTTGTAAGCAAGCACTTTTAACTGCTCAGCCATATCCCCAGGCTACAAAATTAGATTTATTCTTGACATTTCCCATAAGGATAGATCCCAAGTGGAATCTATAGGGATAGATAGCTAGCATTAGCATGGTGTGTTCATTTTAGTAAAGAATATTGTTTGCCTCAGAATTTTAGTCATATTAAAAAAAAAACATAGCTAACCTCTTGAGCTAATTATAACCCCCTACCCCATGGACTGATCCAGTATGCCTACCAAGAAGGACCCCCGGTGGATTTGGGACAGGGAGGAGGGAAATGGGGGCACTGTCATAAGATTTGCTCATACAATGTATATAATTATCAATAATAAAGATAACAAATTTACAACACACACACATACAAATAAAAAAGTAGCTAAACCAGCTGAGAACTTCAAGAAAAACTAGATTTAAAAAACATATTTTAGTCTGTTTGAAGCCATTGGAAAGCTACGAAGACAGCCAGTACTTGGAGGGTCTAAGATTTATGAGAAAAGAGAAACTCAGTAAGGTGACTCACTCTACCATGTTTTGTTTTATTTTTCCTGAAGACCTTTTCTGATTTGTATGTGTTGTAGACATCAGCTACTAGAGTGAAGCCATCTACAGGCCTGTTCTTGACACTGACCCAGTATTGCCGAAGGCTGGCAGTGCCCTGGTCGTTGTTGCCTGCCAGAAGCTAAAGACTCCTTCAAAGTCTATATAGATTTTTATACAAGCTGATAGATTCAGTAATAAATTAGCAGACCTACTGTGAGCTAGGACCAAGAAGATAACAGCAGGCAGTAGAGATAAACTGGATGTTGGCTCTTTCAGATGCAAAATTTAAAGTAACTATGAATGTATTCATAATTGACTTTTTTGGGGGGGATTGGTTTTGAGGTAGAGTCTCTCTCTAGCCTAGGCTGACCTGGAATTCACTATGTTGTCTCAGAGTGGCCTTGAACTCACAGCATTCCTCCTACCTCTGCCTCCCAAGTGGTGGGATTAAAGGTGTGTGCTACCATGACCAGCCAATAATTGATTTTTTTCAATAAGCAGATAATAGGAATTTTCATGAGCTTAGAAGAAAAAAATCAGAACAAACTACTATTAGCAAACTAAGTGCAGAAATATATAAGAAGATAAAATATCATAACCAGATTGGGTTTATTCCAGAAATGTATTTTTAGTTTACCATTTACTCTTAAATTGTTTACTTAACTACACCAACCAACTGAAAGAGAAAAAAAAATCACAAAGCCATTTGACAAAGTTCAGCATCCATTTATGAGAAAGACTACAAAGGGAACTTCCTGTATGGGACACAACGGGTCTACAGAAAGCTGCATCACACAGAAGCCTTCCCTGACATAAGGGAAGGATACCCACCTCACATTTCTTTCCACTGCTATACAAAGGCTGAAAATCCTAGTCAGTGAAGAAAGCAAGATTTAACAACCCTTGAAAAGAGAAGGAAAGAAGGAAGGAAGGAAGGAGAAAAGGCTTAAGAACTTTAAACAAAAACTATTATTTGTGTGCCTAGAAACATCTGAAAGAATACAAAAATAAGATGTTAGAATGGTTAAGGAAATTAAGTGAGGTACAAGAAACTGTTTAAAAATAAATTCTGTATATGATAATAATTCTAGAAAAAAGAGAATTTGAAGGCTGTCATTTCTAGTAGCATTAAAAAATATTTAAGTGCTGTATATTATAGATTATGATGTAATAAACCACACCAGAGCTTAATGGTTTAAAATAACTCTTTTGCTTGTTCATGGTTCTATGGGTCAATCAATTGGGCTGGGCTTGGCTTGGTACTTCTGTTGGCCTCCCCAAGGTTATTTCTGTGGCCTTAGTCACCTGGAACTTTCCCTGACCCTGAGTGCTGTAAGATGACCTCTCTCACATGTCAGGTCACTGGGGCTGGCCTCAACACAACTTTTTTCTCATGGTCCCCACATCTTCTAGGAAGCTAGTCCCACCTTCTCCACAGGAGGCATCAAAGCTGGCAGGACAGGGGCTGGAAGGTCTTTTGAGGCCTAGGCTCCGAGGATGCGAGGCATCACTTCTGCCTTCTGCCAACTGAAGCTAGTGATGAGGTTAGCAGAGATGTAGGTGGAGGGAAAACACCCTCCAGAGATCTCTTGTAGAAGGTGCAAACAACTTGGGCATCTTACCGCACTTGAAATACAGGATATTTACATAGAAAACAAGGAACCGTTGCTGAGTGAGAGTAAAGGTGGGCTCTGCCGGGTCAGTACATGTAATGCTGGGTTTGTACCTCAGTTGATCTATATATAAGTGTGATACTATCTAGAGTATAAGGTCAGAAAGTTGGGGGGGGCAAATTTGTGAGCTTTTTCTAAAATTTTTCTGTAGATAGGTGCAGAGTAACCAAAGGAGCCTGAAAGAGAAAAGAATGATGATGATGAGTGTCGTAGTCAGCCACACTTCGCTGGGATGATCTCCAAACCAGGCACAATTTGGGGGAGGAAAATATTATTGAACTAACAGATCCAAGGAAAGTTAAGGAAAAAGGCTGGCCCCGCTTTCACAGATCCAAGCAGAGACAGAGAACCCACCATCAGCACCTCAAGCAAGCAAGCACACTGTCCCACTGTAATTCACAAAATGCAGAACTGCCAGAGCAGTTCTGGCTTTTCTTTTGCATATCTATCCCTAGTATTTTGCATCCAATTTAGAAAGGGCCAGTCCCCAGAAGGCTAGGCCAAAGTGACACTTCCTCCAGCCATAAGCCTGGAGACAATTAACAATTTAATAAACACAATTATAATAAATTCTATTGGGGGACATTATTCTAACTACCACAATGAGCTTATAATACCAGATTTCAAATTTTTAAAAAAATATTTTATTCATCAGAGAGAGAGAGGGAAGGAGGGAGGGGGAGAGGCAGAGAGAGAGAGAGAGAGAGAGAGAGAGAGGGAGAGAGAGAGAATGGATATGCCAGGGCCTCCAGCCACTGCAAATTCCAGACACATGTGCCACCTTATGCATCTGGTTTTATGTGGGCACTGGGGAATAGAACTTGGTCCTTATGCTTTGCAGACAAATGCCTTACCTGCTAAGCCATCTCTCCAGGCCTCAAATTTTTTTTAAAAAACAGAATTACAGTATTTAAATCTGGTATTAGGGGCTGGCGGTTAAAGGTGCTTGATTGCAAGCCTACCAGCCTGAGATCAACTCCCAAGCACCATGAATCTGTGCCTCAGGCCCTGGGAGGTAGAGCCAGGAGAATCTTCCAGGCCAGCTAGATGGGTGCTCAAGGAAGCGATACAGCGAAAACAAAATAACAAGGGAGACCCTGTTTCAGGCAGGATGGAGGGAGGAACAAACACCCCATGGGTTTTTTTTTTGGGGGGGGGGATTAAGTAGGGTCTCACTCTAGCCAAGGCTGACCAGAAACTCACTCAGTAGCTCCATGTTGGCTGAGAACTCATGGCAATCTTACCTCTGCCTCCCAGGGGCTGAGATTAAAGGCATGTACTACCATGCCTGGCCAGGATTTCAGTTAAATGTTCATATGGAAAAAGCACAGTTGATCTCTGTCTCACACCATGTGTGAAAGTCAAGTTTAGGTAGATTAATATTGTAAGTGTGAAGAATAATGCTTCTGTGAGCAAACACATGGGGAAATCTTGGTGACCAGGAGCTCTAAGGAAAAGATTGATGAGATTTTTTTTTGGTTTTTCAAGGTAGAGTCTCGCTCTAGTCCAGGCTGAACTGGAATTCACTATGTAGTCTCAGGGTGGCCTTGTACTCAGGGTAATCCTCTTATCTCTGCCTCCCGAGTACTGGGATTAAAGGCGTGTGCCACCATGTCCGGCTATTATATGGTATTTTTAATCATTAGACATCCTTATTCCTTTTAAGTGTGTGTGTGTGTGTGTGTGTGTGTGTGTGTGTGTGTGTGCTCAAGTGGTACATGTATGCAATGGTGCACATATGAGGGAAGGGGACAACCTCAGATATTGGTCCATGTTTTCCACCTTGTTTGAGGCTGGTGTCTTGTTCACACTGCACACACCAGGTTATCTGGCTTATGAGCTTCTAGAAATTCTCTTCTCTCCACCTCCCATTGTGCTGTAGGCCCACTGGGATGGGATTACAGATGTTCCTGCTACTGACTCTGGCTTTGTGGTTCTAGGGTTCCAAACTCAGGTTGCTACACTTGCACACCATGTGCTTTTACTCACTGAAGCAGTTAGGCATGGCCATACATGTCTAGAATGCCAATCTTGTGGGGAGCAGAGACCAGACTATCTCTGGGGCTCATGAAAACAGAATGCTCTGGAATCATTAAGAGACTCCATCTTGAAGGAAATGTAGATGAACAGTGGAAGGGGACACCCAGTGTTCTCCTCTGGCCTCCATATCAACACACACACAAACAGCAACAGAGAAGCTCTCTCTATACCAGTTGTTGATGAAACTAGAACAGTGGGAAATTTTGTAGACTGCCATAGAGAAGCACTCTGTCAACCTGTTTGTCAGTATATACTGAAGGCGAACATGTTCATTCTTTATCATGCAACCAGGTCAACATTTAAGAAACATTACAGGGCTGGAGAGATGGCTCAGCAGTTAAGGCACTTGCTTCCAGTGCCTAAGGCCCCGGCTTCAATTCCCCAGGACCCACATAAGCCAGATCCACAAGGTGGTGGCCCTGGTGCTCGCTCGCTCGCTCTCTCTCTCTCTCTCTCTCTCTCTCTCTCTCTCTCTCTCTCTGCTTGAAAATGAGTAAATAAAAAATATTTTTAAAAACTTTAAAAAAAAAAGAAACGTTACAGATGTTCTCTAGGAGGCATGTCTGAAAATGCACACAGAATCATTAGTCAACACAGTAAAAACTTGGAAGACCTAGCTTTTCATCAGTGCTAAATAGATTGGAGGATTTGACTTATATATATAATGGAACATTGTATAATGATGAAAATCCATAAACTACAGCTACATGCAACAACCTTGTGAACTCACATACTTAATGCCATTTAGGAGAGGTGCATACAACAACTTGCATACTGATGCACCTTGTTTACATAGACTACAAAGCAGAAAACCCATTTCATTGGTGACAGAAGTGTCGCAGAGGGAGGGAACCATGCCTGGAGTCTGCACAGAGGCCAGGACTGCTTTCAAGATGGAGGCAGGAATCCACATTCTAACCTGAGTGGTGCTTAGGAGCATTGCATTTGGTTACTTGTCTCTCTGGATGAGCGGTGTACATCAGAAAGTGAAACATGACAAACAGATTCTAAACAGTCTGAAAGGAATTATTTCTGTGTGTTACATGTGATTTTCGGTGATATACGTATATTTTTGTTCTGTAATATTTTCCTTTTGTGATTTTAGGGAACAAGCCTTGTTTATAAATCTTAAGCCCTTGACTCCTGTTGGAGAGTCAACATGATTTGTAGATTTCATGGATTCCAGAATTACAGTACCCTGGAAAGCCATCATACAGCTGAAGTATGTCATTTCCTTTCTTCCCTCACCAGGCCCTGAAAAGCACCTTGGGATTTCCATTGATTCGGTTTGAAGATGCGGTAATTAATCTGGACCCATTCACTAGGGTGCATCCCTATGAAACCAAGGAATTTATCATCAATGACATCCTCAAACACTTCCAGGAGGTGAGCTGGGACCAGCCTATAAGCAGAATGTTTGTTTTGGTTGTTTGGGAATTTGGGTTACTAAGACATCACTACTGAGAACCCAGTCAAACATTTCAGCTCTGTGTCATGGTTCAGGTCATGTCCCATGAAGCCCATATATATCATGAGAGTCACCAGACAGTACATTTGACTTCTCCTCCCTCACAGCTGGTCCCAGGGGCTTCCACTAGTTTGCTCACAAACTCTTAGTGGTTTAATTGGTGTTTTACTACTAGCACAGAATGCTGAGGACTCTGTATATACCTATCAGGTATGAGTTCTTGACCTTGAATTGAACTTAATTTTTTTTCCATCAAATTGGACCTTTTCTATTTTGTATGTCTAATCCAGACTGCAAAATAAAAATGTAAAGCCATCCAGGGAGGAGTCACCAGACCCTGGCCAATTGTTAGCTTTCAAAGTGAGAATTTTCTGCCTCCCTCGTTTCCCTCCTTGACTTTCCTAGTTAGGGATATTCCACCTAGCTGTGAGGGGGCCAGAGCAGGCATCCCTGGTACCAGGGTGCTGCCAGATGCTCTCTTCCTCCCACCCCTGGCTGAGAGAGGGCGACAGCATGACCTCCCTGGGGGATTCTCTTTCAGCAGCGGTGATGGGAAAGAGTACAAAGTACTCGCATCAGTACCCATGAAGGATGTCTGCTGTTCATAGCTGTTCTCATCTAGCTGTCTGCAGAGCATGTCTGAGTGTACTGAAAACAGTCTCTGGTGCACGTGTGTGGTGGTAGCAGCAGGGGAGTTTAGGGAGATGTGAGCGCATGGGAGCTTATTGTGAGGTTGGTGGGAACTGAAAGGTGACTGCTGGCAGTCCTGAATGATGGAGCAAGCTTCTTTCCTCTTGCTCGGCCGTTGGTGTTTGCTGACTTGGTTTTCCTCCCTACACTCCATTTGACAGGAACTCCTCAGCCAGGCTGCTCGGATCCTGGGATCAGTAGATTTTCTTGGCAATCCCATGGGGCTTTTGAATGATGTTTCTGAAGGTGTTACTGGACTGATAAAGTATGGAAATGTTGGGGGCCTAATCAGAAATGTTACCCATGGAGTATCAAATTCTGCTGCCAAGGTAAGGAACAGCGCTAAAATCCAGGTGGTCAGCTGTGTGGCCATGGTCTCTGGAGTGGTTGACAGGGCATGAGAAACTGCTTGTCTTGCTCCTTTCTCTCCTCTGATGGCTTGCCTTCAGGACCTTTGGGTGTGCTCCTGAGTCACTTCTCTGCCCTCTTCAGTTTCCAGTGTCCCTGTCCAGGCTCTGTGTCTCGCCTGGGCCAGTGCATAGACTACTGACTCTTGACTTTGTGCATCTTTCACAACAATCCCAAATGAACTCGTTTTTTAAAAACTGGGGCAGGGGAGATGGCTCAGTGGGTAAAGCACTTACCGCACAAACATGAGGACCCGAATTTGGACCCACATGAAAGGTGAGCATGGTGGTACATGCTTATAATCCCAGTACTAGGGAGTCAGAGGCAAGGGAGAGCACCAGGACTTGCTAGCTAGCTGCTCTAGCTAAATTGGGGATCTTTCGGTTAGGGAGAGACTCTGTCTTAGAAAGAAAGTGGAAAGTGACTGAGGAAGGCACCTGATGCTTACTTCTGCCTTTGGCAGCACACATACCACACACACATGCAAAAAAACAAATGTGAAATTGAGGAGTTGGGGTATTGTTTAGTGGTAGTGCACTTGACTAACATACCCAAGGCCCTAAGTTTCATTCTATGTACAAAACACAAATACTCATGAAATTGGGTTGTGCCTTCCGTCTAAAATCTCCCAGCTAGGGCTGGAGAGATGGCTCAGCAGTTAAGGCACTTGCCTCCAGTGCCTATGGCCCTGTGTTCAATTCCCCAGGACCCACATAAGCCAGACCCACAAGGTGGTGGCCCCGGTATTTGTCCATTCTCTCTCTCTCTCTCTCTCTCTCTCTCTCTCTCTCTCTCTCTCTCTCTCTCTCTCTCTCTCTCTCTCTCTCTCTCTCTCTCTCTCTCTCTCTCTCCCTCTCTCTCTCTCCCTCTCTCTCCCTCTCCCTCTCTCTCTCTCCCTCCCTCCTTCCCTCCCTCCCTCCCTCCCTTGAAAACGAGTAAATAAAATATTTAAAAATAAAATAAAATCTCCCAGCTAATCCCCACAGCTCAAAGTCCAAACTGAAACATAGTACCTTGTATAGTACTGAGGCTCTCTGAATCTAGCACTGGAAGATAGTTCTGGGCTTTGCAGCCCAGGTGACCTCTGGGTTCCCTGGCATCTTGCTTGGTGGACATTCTGATGGCCTGTTGTCATTTACCAGCAACTGATAGTATATGTGAAGGTGGGATGGTGGAGAGTAGCTGCCATTCAACAGTATGCAATAGGCCTCTAGCAAGCTCTACAGGCTCCCCCCTTCCTCTCTGCTCTACTGCCTGCTCATGTGGAGACTTCCTTTCATGAATGAAGGGGACATGAAAGGAGTACCTGGGGGGCTTGAGTCACAATCACACCACAGGGGCACGCACACCATGGGCTGTTGGGAGGGAAAAGTGACTCTGCCCTGTGCTGCAGAGTAGGCAGGAAGGTGGAACTGAGCAGCATTTCTGTATAGCATGGTGTGCCCTTGCCCACAGTGGTGTCCAAGGTCCATTCCTATTCCAGACTGGCCTCCAGAGGTGATGGTTCTTCAAGACTGTGGTTTTACTGAGCAGGACCACAAGGATACTGTTTGTCTTGTGGTGCACTTTCAGAGGAAGGGTGAGAAATAGGATGCCAGAGAGGCTTTCCCCAGCACAGTTTGGAGACAGTGAACTTCAGGTGCAGAGTCTGAAAGGGCATGTGGTTCGCTTGAATTGTTCTGATGTCACCCTGACGACCTTTGAATCAACAGGGAGTCAGGGTGCTCTTTTAGCTCCTGTACTCGATATCCCTAGGTGCACTCTGTTTAAAGATGTTCTTTGAATCAACTGGGTGCCTTACATTGTTGTTGATTTGCAGAAGGGACTTTCTGGGATTGTAAACCTGTCTCCCCATGTGCTCAGCTAATCAGTATTGTCATCACAGGCTGCTGCTGAGGAAAACTTTCGTAATTTATTTTGATAAACCCTAGATTTCTTATAAAAATTAGTCCCTATAACAGTAAAACAAGAAAACGAACAAACTTACCTCTTCACACTGGAAACAGATCCAAAGGTCGGCTCTATCAGCTGAATACCCATTCAGGTTATCTTTGATTTCTGTCTCTGTGGTTGGGCTAAAGATCTCCATTTTCTTGTAATTTTGTGAATTGAAACCAGACCTTTAATCTTGCTTTGGTGAAATGTTTTGTTTGCTTCTTTATGTACACAAGAGAGTTTAAGGAAGTGCAAATGACCACAATAATCAGCTTTTGGCTTGTGGGAAGTATTTCTTTAGAGTGCCAAGCTCCAGTGATTAAAGGGGGGCAGAAGGCAGCTTCCCCTCCCCTAGCCTCGCCATGTTCAGCCAGTCTCTCTTTGCTGTAGTGTTTTCAGTTGGTTTTGTTTGCTGTGAGGTGGACAGAGCCCTCCTGGTTCTGTAGTATTCTGGTGCCAAGAGCATGAATAGGAGAAGGTGTGGGAGCAGGGTCAAAACACTGGTCTACATTGTTGCACACTTTCTCTTTACAAACACTGTGGATGAACGCCTTCTGCTTGTAGACCTTTTTACACACATTGCTTTGTGCGTGTTAATCTACCCTGCAAATCAGGAAGTGAAACCTGGGGAGGTCAGTAACATTTTCAAGGTCACATAGCTCAAACTTACAAGGATGGACTTGATCTACATCCAACTAATTCTAAGACCTTCTGTTTTTCTCTTACACGATGTTTTTCTTTGTGTGCATAATGCTCATTTGTTTCCAGCTCTTTCAGAGAACAGGCAGTATCAGTGATGATAGCTTCCCACTGAAGCTTGCTACTTGACATCACTTTGCAGGTATAAGGTGACTGCTGTCCTATATCCTTGTCACCAAGCAGGCCTCAGGATGGTGGTGGTTGTCAATCTTGAGGTGGAATGGCCTTAATGTCACCATTTCCCACAGGTAGTTAGAACTTGCTTGCAGATATGTCTTTGATCATGTGATATGTGGCCATCTAGACACTGGTCAGGAAACATGTAAATGAAGAAACAGAAGCCCAGACAAGTAAAGTGACTGACCCCCTTGAAGCAAGCAGTTGCAGAAGACCCTCCTTTCCTGGATCATTCTTATAAATACTGAAAGACTCATTCTAGGCATGCCGCCTGCAAACTGAAAAATAAAACAAAGAGAAAAAAAGAAAGTAAACCAAACAAAATCCCGTAGCTCCATGTGGTGATTCATGCCTTTAAGTCCACCACTCAGAAGGCTGAGGCAGGAGGATCATGAGCTTAAAGCTAGCCTGAGCTACATAGTGAGATTCTGTCTCAGAAAGCAAATAACAAAAATCTCTGGCTACTCAGAAAATGAGTTTTTGAGGGATTGGGGAGATGGCTCCGTGGTTAAAAGCTTGTGATGCAAACCTGAAGCCTGGAGTTCAGATCCTGAGAGCCTTCAGAAAGCAGGTCTGTAATTCCAAAGCACCTGTGGCAGCAGGATCCCAAAGTCTGCCTGCCAGCTAAATCTAAGAGACCCTGTCATAAACAAGGAGGGCAAGAACCTGTACCTCCCAAGTTGTCTCCTAACCACCACACATGATCACAGAGAGGGAGGGAGGGAGAGAGAGAAAAGGAAAGAGAGAGATGCTTCAATAGAAAGTCCAGGTAGAACATTCAGTGTTTTAGCTCATTTCTTTGTTCTCCATGTGGGGACGCATTATACTCTGTCCCAGGAAACCAGACCTGAGACATCATGGTGACCTAGTAGAAACTGGCTTTCCTACACAGGCCCTGCCATCAGCTGCCCTCCTTTCATTCACACTGTGGCCTTGGGGGTGGGGTGGGGGTGGGGAGTCCATCTGCCTTTTGTTTAAGCACTAGCATTTGTTTGTATCTGTTTTGAAAGGCTCAGACAAGACTAACACCCTGTTTATTCAAGGAGAAAGTTGTGTCTTGCACAAAAGAATGTACTGTGTGAGTGCCTGTGTGGATTGTGAAGGGGAAAAGGCAATTTATGACTTGTATCTGTTTTTGTCATCATGTATGACTATTCCATTTTATTGTTGAGCTGATTATCCCCATAATAGCTTTTCCATGTACCTATGCACAAGAAATAGGTTCATGCCTTCTTGTATTGACGTTTTAGGGTGTTTAAGTTGGCACACAATTTTAGGTTGAAGGAAACTTGCTTCCAAAGACATCTCTGTCTCGTTGAGAATGTAGGGCTTTTGATTTTCAAAAGGATTTGGTCCTAAGGATTTCTTTTCTAGCCAAGAGAAGGTACATTCATTTGTTGTCACTTGTAGAGAAATGACTCAAGTATTTGCCATCAGAGTTCTTGTTCTGTTTTCCTCTAATAACCTTGAAAACAAAAATGATTCCCTGAACCTGAATTCTGTCTGGCTAGAGGCAGTTGTTTGATGCCAGTGGACCTATCCTAGCATGGGCAAATCTCAAGCATCTGGGCAATCAGAAGTGAGCTTGGGGCTGGGGAGATGTCGCAGCAGTTAAAGGTGCTGACTTGCAAAGCCTGCTGGTCTGGGTTTGATTCCTCAGCACCCATGGAAAGCTGGATGCATGTATCTGGTGATGGTAGCAAGAGACCCATGCATGCACACAGGTACACGCACACACGCTCATACACACATACACACACACACACACATTCATGTGCAAATACATTTTTATTTAAAAACAGAAGTGTGTTTTGGCATAGGGGTTTGCAGTGTGGTTCAAGAATCCCAGAGGCCAGAGTTCACAGTCATGGCGCTGGCTTTCCTCTCCTTCCCAGGAAGATGGAGTAACAAAAACAAAAAGACTGAAGAAGTTCCAAGCTTTCTTTATTGTCTAGTGTTAGTTTAGTCAGAGCGAGATTCTGAAGTAACCTTCTTAGGGATGAACATAGAGTGCTTCAGAGGAGTTCATTTTATCACCCCCAAAGTACATATGTGACGGAGGAAAAGGATGCCAAATTGAAAGGACAAAATATGTCTCCCCAAAAGTAGCAGTTTTCTACCCATATGTCAAGATGGTTCATAAAATACATCCGAGCTCAGAATGGATGACTGGTTCCTTAGGGGCCAGTAATGCATTTTGGTATTTAGTCTGCCCCCAAAATATTTGTAGCAAACTTAAGTTGAAATGAACTGTAATCCGCTTTTTAAAATACCATAAATGCCAGAAGGACAGATAACTAATTCTCTACAATTAAAGATTGAGACACTGTTTGGAAGATTCCTTTTCTTTGAGTTCTTTCCCCCTCATAATTGTCAGCTCATAGCAATTTCTTTCTGTCTTACAGAAGTATCTCTTTGGTAAATATCACACTTGGGAGGCAGAGGTAGGAGAACTGCTGTGAGTTCAAAGCCAGCCAGGGACTACAGAATGAGTTCCAGGTCAGCCTGGGCTAGAATGAGACCCTACCTCAAAAAGACAAAAAAAAAAAATCAGAGAATATCTGTTATTGCAAAAGGTCCCTTTCTATTGTGTAACTGGACATTGTTCAACCCTCTTTGCAGAGGAGGAAAACTAGAGAAATATAGGCCACCTACCCACAGTAGTGCTGGGCAAGTCTCTCTGACTCAAAAACCTGACTTAGCTGGGCATGGTGGTGCAGGCCTTTATCCTTGTGCTCTGGAGGATGAGGTTGGAGGGTTGCAGTAAGTTTGAGGCCAGCCTGGGCAATAGAGTAAGTTCCAGAACAGACTCTAAAACAAAACAGAGGCTAGAGAGATGGTCCAGCAGTTAAGGTGCTTGCCTGCAAAGTCTAATGCCTTGGATTTGATTCCCCAGTGCCCACATAAGTTCAAATGAACAAAGTGACAGATACATCTGTAGTTTTCAGTGGCTGGAGCCCCTGGTGCACCCATTCTCACTTTCTCTTCTCTCTATCTCTCTCAGCTTATAAATAAAAATATTTTTTTTTACAAAAGAGTATCTGAGTGAGCTGAAAAGAGCTTCATTGACTGTGTTTCATGTGGGATCCAAACTACAGGTGATCGGGAGCCCCAGCTCTGTCCATGATCAGAGTGGAACTCTGGCTGCAGTGTGTGAGCTCATCCTTAGATCCCCTTTCTTAGTTCCCTCTTCCTTGGAGTGTGTATGCTGAGTTGTGCCTTGTGTTGTTTCACTACATTTTATTTACTTGGTGCCAGTGAATGGCAGAAGATTACCTTGTTTCCCAGTAGTCCTTTCCCCACCTCCTATTGATCTCTTCCACAGGTTTTTCTCTGACTTCTGGGAGCAGATGCTTAGCAGTGCTGCTCTCTCAGTCAAGTGGAGAACGTTAGGGATGAAGTGTCATCTGAGAGTTTTATTTGTAAGGAAAGAAAGAGAAGGTGAGCGCTAGAGTATGGGTGTGCCAGGGCCTTCTTGCTGTTTCAAATACGCCAGACTCTTAAGCCACTTTATGTAGCTACTGGGGAGTCGAACCCTGGCAGGCGGGTTTTGCAAGCAGGTGCCTTTAACCACTGAACCATTTTCCCAGCCCTCATCTGAGAATTTCATGGTGGTTCTGGTTGGCCTGTTCTATAGTTTGCTTCTTTGGGGAAAGGGAAAATATGATTAACTCATTAGAGTTTTAATTCTAACTAACTGAAAAATGAATTAACAATACCACTCCATATTTGTCTTGATCCTTAGTGCCGCTGACATTTGAAGCTGGCAGATATTACTACTGCTACCATTTTTGCTTGTTTGTTGGTATGTATGTATGTATGTATGTATGTATGTTCTTACTCTAGCCTAGGCTGGCCTCAAGCTCACAGCAATCCTCTTCCCTCTGCCTCCTGAGTGCTGGGATTAAAGGTGTGCACCACCACTCCTGGATTATTACTGCCATTTTATAGATGAAGAAACAGAGACCTAGAAATAGCTCATCAACGAGAGAGCTGGGGCCCATCTAACCCTACCAACCGACTGTAGGCCAATAGCTGAGATTCTGGCAAAAGAGGAGCCACCACAGTCATACCGTGGAGGATCCATATGGAACCCCACAGAGAATGTCGGGATGAACAAGGGACCCACAGCCACAGCCATTAAATCAACACAGGATAAGCCAGTGAGACAGAAACCGATATTCGACACAAAGACCCCTAAGCTCACAACCTTAAAACAGCCTTAATACTCATCCACCATGACTCAGGGAACTCTGCAGAAGAGGGGGCGGAAAGATTGTGAGAGCCGTGGTGGGGGAGATTATCCAGAGGCATGGCCAGGAGAACCTGGCTGAATACTAGGCTATCCATGGTCCCCTGTCACAAGGACTGATCCAGACGACCCATGGAGGAGGTTATCCAGTGGAGGGGGGAGGGGAAGGCAGCGGGGAATTGGGGATAACAACTCATTGTTTGCCCACTAAATATTGTAACTCATTAT